>BGPR01041924.1:0-11845 GCA_013235015.1 Araneus ventricosus | reverse complement strand
CGTACATCGATGCTTCCATCCGGAGGGTCTCCAAAATGTGCACGACACCTTAGATGACGTAGTTTCATGCTGCCGCAGACTTAGTTGGCTCTAAATTCTAACAGAAATTGAAAAGCAGAAAAAAAACCCAGGAATAAACCTGTGGAACTAGGTTATTAACCTCCTGATAAATAGAATGAAGGAGACTTAAATTTTCCTCTCTGTTTAAAATTGTGGACAGATTGTCTTTATCATAAATTAGTTTTTTGCAAACTTTTCCGTGAATGGGCAATTCACTACGTAGTGTAAAGTATCTCCCACGGCGAAACTAGAGATAGTTTTGAAACTATCGATAGTTTTGAAACTATCTATACTACCGATAGTATCTATAATTTTCAAACTATGTATGCTATCGATAGTTTGGGAAAACTATCGACTGTACTATCGAGAGTTGAACTATCAATGTTTAAAGAACACTAACAAATACTCCGACAATTTTATTCGCAGAAGAGTAGAACTTATATTGTTTAAAATGTTAGTGTGCCAAAAATATTTTACTTAATATGATCGATAGGGCCAGAGAACTGTATAAAAATTAACACTTCGTAATTTTTTCAGCACTACATTTATTTTCTTAAACATCATAAAAGAAAATTATTTACGTCCTTTAAAGTATTTTTCCAACAGAAAATATTTGCCTATATGTAACTAGTTTGGTTCTGTATTGGGTTTCGAAATTAGTTATCGGGCGAAGAGAAGAGCGGCAACACTGTGTATAGCTTACAGTTATTTTTCAGAACATTTAAAAGCAAAATTCAGGGATTCGTAATCAACATTTTTCTCCATAAGATAATTTATTTTATCATTTTTTTATTTCCTACGAGATTCTTTATTATATCCAATATTTCCCTAGTTAACGGTATAAATATCAAAGTTTAAACAGGATTTAAGACTTACATAATTTCTGCGTTGCCTTGGCACTCGACCCCTCCGTTCATTGGTGACGGTGGCTGTTCACACAAAGAGTCTGAAACAGCGATATAGGTATTCAATAAAACAAGGATTTATGAATTTTGTAAATTAAACGATTGATATTTCGCCCATTGTTATATAGCAATGTTCGATGAATATGTTCACATAAAGAGTCTGAAACAGCGATATAGGTATTCAATAAAACAAGGATTTATGAATTTTGTAAATTAAACGATTGATATTTCGCCCATTGTTATATAGCAATGTTCGATGAATATGTTCACAAAAATAGTCTGAAACAGCGATATAGGTATTCAATAAAACAAGGATTTATGAATTTTGTAAATTAAGCGATTAATATTTCGTCCATTGTTATATAGCAATGTTCGATGAATATGTTCACATAAAGAGTCTGAAACAGCGATATAGGTATTCAATAAAACAAGGATTCTATGAATTTTGTAAATTAAACGATTGATGTTTCGCCCATTGTTATATAGCAATGTTCGATGAATATGTTCACATAAAGAGTCTGAAACAGCGATATAGGTATTCAATAAAACAAGGATTTATGAATTTTGTAAATTAAGCGATTAATATTTCGCCCATTGTTATATAGCAATGTTCGATGAATATGTTCACATAAAGAGTCTGAAACAGCGATATAGGTATTCAATAAAACAAGGATTTAATGAATTCTGTAAATTAGACAATTGATACTTCACCCATTGTTATACAGCAATGTTCGATGAATATAAAAAACACAATGAATTCTTTCTGAATAAAATAAATTGAATTGCAACTCTACAGGGTGTGCACACTTATCTTGATTCAATAGCTAATTTTTAAACCGTTATAGATAGACGTATAGTTCCAATTGAAAAAATGCTTTAAATGAAGGGAAGAATTACATTTCATGTTTTTTGAGTCGCTAAATATATTTCTAAATAAGTTACGAATTCTAACTTTTTATACGGTTCCCTGGTCCTATCAGTCATATTAAGCAAAAGATTTTTGGCACTCTAAAATTTTAAACAAAAAAAAGTCCCACTCTTCTGAGACAAAAACTGAGCGAGTTATGGAGCTTTGAATTTCATGATTTTTAACCAATCAGCGGAATCTTCAAGACGGCTATTGAAATGGTGTTCTGAGTGGTCTAAGTCAGAGATATTCAAAGCTCTATAAGCCAGTCAGTTTTAGTCGGTGAAAAGTGGGACTTTTTCTGTTTAAAAATGTTAGAGTGTCAAGAATATTTGACTAAATATGATTGATAGGACCGGGGGACTGCATAAAAAGTTAGATTTCATAACTTTTTCAGGAATATATTCATTTAAACAAAAACATCTATTATAATTCTTCCCTTCATTTAAAGCATTTTTCCAATTGAAACTATATGTCTATCTCTAACGGTTTAGAAATTACTTTTTGGACAACGATAAGTGTGGACACCCTGTATATAGTTTAGCATTTATACGAGAAGTTCCAAAAGTAAGTTTCGTCATCCTTTTTCACAAGGAAGCTTTCTTACAAACATAAACACACAATGACATAACAAAATACAAACTTTAGGCTATTTTTCCACATATTCGCCATCGACATTGATACATTTATCGTACCGTGAAATCAATTTCAAGAAATCATCCTGGTAAAAATCAGTGCCCAGAAGGAAGTTCTTCACAGCCTTAACGCCAGTTTGATGAGCAAGTTCGGAAGTGACGTCACGATAGTTCTGACATCAATGCAGGAAGAAGGTGGAAATCTGATGGTGCAAGATCGGGGCTGTAGGCCGGGTGATCCAATCTCTCCCATCCCAGACGAAGAATGTTTTCTTTTGTGTCCCTTGCTTGGTGGGGTCTAGCATTATCGTCCAAGAACAAAACCCTTCAACTCTAGAGCCCTGGTAGGGCCCTACAGACTTTCACCTTTTTTCTGCATTAAAGTCAGAGCTATAGGGGCCTTCTGAACATGCACATCAAAACTGGCGTTAAGGCTGTGAAGAACTTGATTCAATCGCTGGGCACCGATTTTTACCAGGATGGTTTCTTGAAATTGATTTCAAGGTACGATAAATGTATCAATATCGGTGGCAAATACGTAAAAAAAAACAGCCAAAAGTTCGTATTTTGTTATGTCATTGAATGTTTCTGTTTGTAATAAAGCCTCCTCGTGAAAACCATGGCGAAACTTACTTTCGGAACATCCCTCTTAGAATGCAAAATCATAAGAATGATCTGATGAACTAAATCAAATCAAACATAATGAACTAAAAATATGTCAAAGACATAAACTTATTTGGTACTTCAGGATATTTTATCGCTCATAATTCGATGCTTTCTATTAGCACCACAGAATTTTATTTAAAAATAATAGTGCTCACAAAGTTGACCCACTCGAATCTAAATCATTTTAAAGATAACATTTTAATTTATTTTCTTAGACAACGATTATAGAGCATTCGACCGGTGGTTTATTACGTTTGAGGATGTACTTGGTACTTTAATTGCTGGAAATTTTCAAAATATTGGCTTTATTATTCACTTCGATTTTGGGAGACTCATCTGCAGTGACTGCTAGACTCTGCAGGGAAAAATAAATAAATAAAAATGAACCAATCATCCAAAGGTATTTTAACCCATTATTAACAATTGCCATCTTTTAGGGACGCTTGTTTTCTATGAAAATCCTTTATCTAATTAAAAAATAATTAATTCTAATTAAAAGTTGTTTATTAATCAGTTATAATTTAAAAATTTCAGAAATAGCGTTTTATTTCACATTTCATTCATGCGATCATATTAATGAAATTTTTTTTTTGAAAAAGTGAAATAATAAAGTTTTCGGCATATAATGGGTTAAGGTAGTATTTTGTATAAATGAATACAATGTTATAAATTTTAAATATTTTATAAGAATACTCTAATGTTTTGTGCGTTTAGGAAGTAAATTTTATGTTTTAATCTGACTTAATATTAAAATATTATTATTGAATATTAAATCTTTTGAAAGGTAGCTGAGTTCTTTTTACTAATTGTAACCAAGCAAATTCTTACCCAAATTACTATTTGCAGTTTACAATTGTCCCCTTTTAGGGGACAATTGTAAACTGCAAATAGTAATTTGGGTAAGAATCCTGTTTTCTATGAAATCCTAAGAATCTTGTTTTCTATGAAAATCCTTTATCTAATTAAAAAATAATGAATTATAATTAAAAGTTGTTTATTAATCAGTTCTAATTAAAAAAATTCAAAAGTGAAATAATAAACTTTTCGGCATATAAATGCAATGTTATATATTTTAAATATTTTATAAGAATACTCTAATGTTTTGTGCGTTTGTGTGGTTAATTTTATGTTTTAATCTGACTTAATCTAACTTCGAAATATTTAATTGAAAGGTAGCTGAGTTCTTTTTACTAATTGTAACCAAACAAATTCTTACCCATAACGCATTTAGGAGCAACTGGTGGATTCCAGTGTCCATCTACTGTACATCTGTACAACGATGTAGTCGGTGGATTGAAGGTCATACCAGGCGGACATGAGACGTGGCACTCTGTGTACTCAGGCAAATGTCGGCAGTCAGTGTACAAGTTCTCGGTTGTTAAACGTTTGATGTCGCATAGCTGGATGGCTGTTACGAGAAAACATGGAATCAGCTTTTGCAATGAATGTGAGGAGATTTTTAGGTGTAGGTGGGAAAAACAAAAAGTGGGAAAAGGTGCGAGAAAAAAACAAAAAATGTGCTATAAATCTGTTTGTTAAAATATATACTGGGTGTACACAAATAAAGTGACAGGTTTCAAAAATTAATAAAAAAAACTAAAAATGTTGTAAAACACAAATTTTTTAAAAATGAGAGCGCATCTTAAAAAGTTTTTTTCAGGTGGGTAACATGCCATTTCGGTGGTTTAGGGGGTCGTAAATTACTGGAAATCAAATTTTTTTTAGAGCCATTATCTGAGAAAATATCAAAACTGGAAGAAAAATAAAAGCATGTCTTTATAGGGAATTTTACGTTCTTTAATTTGTTAATTCACATGTTGTATGAAAACTGAAGAGTTTTCATAATATTCAAGAAAAACTGAAAAGAGAAACCAGAAAACACGTTTCGGTTTCTGCTGATCGTTAGCCATTACGAACGGAATTTTCTCGCTGTAACAAATTTAGAACGGCGTAACGTCGCGTTAACTATCTAAAAAACGTTTTGAAATGCGCTCTTATCTAAAAAAAACGTAGTTCCAACATTTTTAGTTTTTTTTATTATTATTAATTTTTGAAACGTGTCACTTCATTTGTGTATACCCTGTATATACAGTGCAAACCCGATTAACCAAACAAAAGAGTGTTTCGATAAGGATTTTTTCGGTTAAGCCATGAGCATCTATTACTATAATGTATCTAATTATAGTACTATTTTTGAAATGTTTTGAGTGTAAAACGAATTCAAAACTCACTTTATGGTCTACACTTACGTTCTTTATTAAAGTTAACTCTCCGTCGAGGGAGGTTTAACTTTAATAAAGATCATAACTTTAATAAAGAACATAACTTTAATAAAGAACCTAACTTTAATAAAGAACCTAACTTTAATAAAGAACCTAACTTTAATAAAGAACATAACTTTAATAAAGAACATAACTTTAATAAAGAACATAACTTTAATAAAGAACCTAACTTTAATAAAGAACATAACTTTAATAAAGAACATAACATTAATAAAGAACATAACTCTAATAAAGAATATTCGCAAAGGGTATATCTAATTATAGTACTACAGTATACTCTCCATTATCCGTGCGCGGATTATCCGTGCTCATTCCGGACTCACAAAAAATTTAAAGAGAAACATTTTCACGCTTATCATGCATGCAAAATCGATGTTGATGTTCGATCGAGAGATTCATTCCTTGAAACTAGTGAGCCGTGACGGCGGAGGCTAAAGAATAGATTTTTTTCTTCCTCCACATGCCATCTCGACCGGTTCAACATCTAATTTTCTGAGAAATGAATCATCCACTTCCAGCTAGCTCGTTCTCGTACGAACACGCTCCTCCCTGACACGTCATTCTTTAACTATTTCGTCTTCTTTCACTTTCGCACGTGTTCCTTTAGTTTTTGCGTCTTGTTTATCGTCAGTTAGTAGAGTGAAATTTTTTACTGGTAAAAATGAGTAGTGTGAAACGGAAATGAAACGTTTTAAATGTTAAACAAAAATTAGAAATCCTTCAAAAACTTGATAATGGAGAGTCAGTTAGTACTGATGCAGAAGATATACTAAATGAGGGAAATACAGTTTCTCATTCTGCTGCTCTACAATCTGTGGAAACTTTTTTACATTATATGGGACAAAGAGGATTTGATTACGGTGACATTATTGCGGTTCGTAAAATATGTGCCGAGATACGACAACAAACAGCAGAAGCAAAGACGCATTACAGATTTTTTAAGCAGTAAATGTTAAAAGGAAAATTCCTAGTTTGATGTTATACAGCATGCAAATGTAAGTAATTTTTATATTTTTGTACTGATATTGATTTTTTCTTTAGTAAAAAGGAGTTTTCGGATTATCCGTGTTTTTCGATTGTGCGTGCGATCCCTCCCGGTGATTAACCCGGATAATCGGGGGTGCACTGCATTTTTGAAATGTTTTGAGTGTACAACGAATTCAAAACCCTCCCTCCGTCGAGAACAATATTCGCAAAGGGGAGTTCAGGCGTAATACTCTTGACAAGCACAGGTAAACGGCATCATGATTAACTTTGTTGATACCCATTGATTTTAATTTTAGTATTCTAAAATTAATCACTGACCTTCTTGGTGAGGCTTAAAAGAAGAAAGTGCGGATATCGTTTCAAAAAAGTCTCCCCTTCGCGATTATTTCCGTACAGTTCAGTACGTGTTTTTTGGATTTGTGATTTCAGAGGCATTTCGGTTAACCGAGGTTTTTCTGTATATACAAAAATAAAGCCAAAGATTTTTTGCTATTATTTGCTTCAAATCCTATGCCTTTCTTAAGCTGTCCGGCAGAACAACGTTCCTTAAATAGGCATAAAAAGTAATTATAATTCCAAAACTCCTATTAATTCGATATAATTATACTCCAATTTATTGATATATTTATACTCCAATTTATTGATATAATTAAACTCTAATTTATTGATATAATTAGACTCCAATTTATTGATATAATTAGACTCCAATTTATTGATATAATTAGACTCCAATTTATTGATATAATTAAACTCTAATTTATTGATATAATTAGACTCCAATTTATTGATATAATTAGACTCCAATTTATTGATATAATTAGACTCCAATTTATTCATATAATTAAACTCTAATTTATTGATATAATTATACTCCAATTTATTGATATAATTAGACTCCAATTTATTGATATAATTAGACTCCAATTAATTCTATATAACGAATTAATTGGAGTGAAAGCTTTTTTGTTAAATTTTGAATTGTGCCAAGAATAATATTTAAGATACATTACAACTCTTGCGATTATGCTGTAAAATGTAACTGAAAATTTTTTCATGTGAATACCATATTCCTAACAAAAAGCCCTTACATATGTGTATTAGAAGAGTGAAAAAGCCTCATGCCTAGCTAAACTCGAAATTCAGTGATTCGAGTACCATTAAGTCACTGGTTTATCGTATTTGAAATTTAACACAGAATGGAATTTTTGTTTTAATCTGAGAAAAACTTCAGCGCATATACAACAAGAAATCTTGTTTCATTTAATTAAAAGGTAAGAAAAAGTCACAAGTATAAAAAAATTACTTTCAGAAAATGGAATCCATTATACAGCTCATATTTCAAACGAGAATTTATCATTGAATTACTTTTTAGTAATTTCTGATTGAATACAAATTAAAGTTGTGAAATTCATCATGAGTATTTTAAAATTCACCTTTAATCCTCTAAGTTTCTGTCGGTTTCAGCAACCCTCTTAGCATTTCAATAAAACAGCACCAGGAAAGGAAGGTGTATATAAGGCAAAGTGACCAGATTTTCGGAATTTGAACCTGTGCACTCTAGTTATAGGGGGAGGGGGGGGGAGAGGTCTGTCAGGCAGGGACAATAAATCAAAAACCGGGATTGTTCTGGCTGATTTCAACCCGGTAACTCTGTTTACTTAACTATTGTCACTAACAGACGCAGAGTTTAAATATGCAATTTCATATTATTCAAATGAGTTCGATATGGAAATGATAGTATTCACTAAACATGGGTAACTAAGTATATTTTATGTCTAGTGATTTTTATTTTATTTAATATTTAAGTCTAGTAAAATTTAGAAAGGAAAATTCTTCAGATGCTATTTTTTTAAAATTTCCACTAAAATAACGTATTTTAAAAAAAATTTACTATGTACTGTTCTATTATAAGTAAAAAATAGCACCTTTTAATTCAAAATCGGTACAAATCTGGAACGTATATTCAATTCGGAACAAAGAAACAACAATCGGAACTATCCATCCCATCCAAGAGATCTACTACTCTTTATTAAATTTGACATGGTGAAGTATGCCCCATATGCTGAAAGACTGAGAACTAGGAGATTGTATATTCTGTCCTTGTAGAAAAAAACTCTATAAAGCAAAAAATTTGCTAAAAAAGAATTCAATCCATTTCATTTCTTTTTCAGCAAATATCTTAAGAGATCGAAACATTCATGACTATTGTGCGTTTCGATAAACATCAACGCAGTGAAGCAATTTTATTGAATGTTTTATTTTCATAACAGTATTTCCAAAAAGAAAACCGGTCATGACTGTTTCTTAGAATCTCATGTTTGGTTTATCGATAATAAACGTTTTGTTTAGTCGTTTCAGATCTTGGCAGACAATTTTATGTATAAATAAAGAAAGTAGAAATACACAAAAATTATAAAAAAACAACAACAAAGAAAAAGGAGAGGAAATTATAAGGAATTTGACTTCATGGAAGAAAACATAAATGCTTCGAATTTACATTAATTTAAAGCTATTTAAGACTTATTGGAATCGTTGCCTTATTGTTATAGATTCAGGTGATGCAATGTTAGATTTAGGTAATTCTTCAAGAAGCAAACAGAACATAAATTGGAAAAATATTGGTTTATTGAATGCCAACTTAAAATGCACATTTCCCAGTGTAATTCCATAAATAAAATATTATTAAAATGACATCATCATCTTTGTAATCTTGCATAATAAATATTCTTCTTCATAATGTTGCATTCGATACATAATTGTATAATGTTATTAATGTTGCTGAAGTAACCGGAAGTAATTAATTTAGTAAGTAAATTTCTTAGGGAAACAAACTTCGCGTTTCATTTAAGAAAGGTCCAAGTGGTAGAATTTCAACACAGAGTAGATTTCTGAAACATAATATGATCCGTTTGATATATAATAAACATTTTTCTAATATTAAAATCATGTTTACAAAACCATTAGTTTAAACCATCCGTTTTAAAGATTTGAAAGCAGTGTTAAATCAAAGTTTCTTATTCAAACGATATTTGAGTTACTAATTTTAGCATTTCATTAGTGCTAAGGGGAACAATCTACACTAGAAACCTTAAAGAGCCGAGATAAGACTAGGCTACTATGTGTTTCTGACAAGTTAACTCGGGTGTTAAAATGAAACTCTTCCAGCATATTAATTTTATAGAAAGAGTTTTAAATTTATAATAAACTGGCAACCTTTGAGGACCAACTGGTTCATAGATGATATTGGTTGTATTTAATTCGAATTAAATCTCTGAAACGTAACTTTTTATTCGTAGTTTTCTCAAGAAAATATTTTTAAACTTTAAACAGCGATACACATTTAAGACGCTTCATTTTAGTATCCTTAAACTCTTCTGTATATTGTGTACATGAACCTCTCTGGTACAGTAATTCATATGACGCCATAGTCGCATGAAACACGTAAGTGTACGCGTCACCTTATTGCAGATTGTCTTACGCTGTGCTGTAACTTCACTATTTTATTCCTCATGCAAAATTCGTAAAAGCTTCCAATATTAAATTATTGCGGCTCATTTTATTTGCATTATATGAGAACATTTAACAGTATGTTAGCTGACAGAAATATACTGATAATAAAAGTTACAGAATAGCAAGTACAATCATTCAGCATATCATATATATTACTCGATATCTTGAAGAGCTTTGTTAGAAGTTCCACAAAAAGTTAATAAAATAACATAAGAAAGTAAAAATTAATTTTTATATTAAAAAAGCGATTTTTAATAATAAACAGATCCTATACACCTTAGGATTATATAATAAAAAAACAACAACACGTGATTAAATATTTGCATATATGTTACAGGCAATGTGTGAAACGCCGGCATTCTATAGAATACTTAGACAATTTTAGGCAAAGCATACTTTTTCTAGGCATTTTATATAAGGCATTCCATAGAGTGACACATGCTATTTAGGCAAATTAGGAAAAGAAGGTCATGATAAGACCATTATTTAAAAAAAGTTCATACTTTAAAAATACAGAGGTTGTTTTGAAAATATAATGAAAGAGTGTCATTAAAAAACTTTTATACAAAATGCGTGAAGAAAAATGAAAGACGCACAGAACAAAATTTATGCCTTTCTTATGACAAAAACCAAATGAAATATGTACCTACTTGTTGCATCAATAAAGGAAATCATTTTATTTTGAATTGCACTTAATATTGTTTCTTAATAAAACGAACTGATGATTTATTTCATACTTTGCCGGTTTGTCATTCTATAGAATGCCGGCTTTAATAGATTGCCGATAACATATACATTGAAAACAATTTGAATTTCATTGGAACAATGAAAAGATTTGTTTCCATTTATGCTTAAAAATAATTTTAAAGAATTTCTAAAATTAACGGAGAAACTGTATGACAAAGAAAATAGCCTTATTGAAAAGATAATTTTTCGAATCCTACAATGGTGTAAAATACATTTTTTGTTAATATTTCCCGAACTTATCTTCACAAAACTTCAAAATTGTGTTTAACTTTTAATGAATTCAATTAAAAAAAAACAAACATAAACATTTCGAGGAGCGCATTTACACACTCCGAAGTATGTTTAAATCTAATTTGGTTGCTCTATATTCAATAGCCTGAAATGTGCAGTGCCAACACACAAATACAAAGACACACACGCGTTCGCTTTTGTTATTATTGCTTTTCTTCTAGGAATTATTCGTGTGTATAGGTACATTAAAAATTTTAAAAGCTACGAGAATTTTTTGTTTAACTTAACATATATTTCATCACATATTATATGGTGGGCATAAATTAATGGATCCATTTCAAAAAATAATGAAAAAACCTTATAATGTTAAACTAGGGTGTTTTTTAATGAGAGCGCATTAAAAACATTTTTTTTCAGATTGGTAACGCGCCGGTACGGTGGTCTAGGGGGTCGTAAATTATAAGACATCTCCCATTTTTCAAACCCATTATATATGCGAAACTTTTAAAGCTAGAAGAAAAATAAAAGCATGTATTTGTATGGAATTTTACGCTCTTTAATTTGTTAAATCAATTGTAATTCGAAAACTGAATAGCTTTCGAGACATTCAAGAAAAACTAAAAAAATGGAAACCAGAAAAGCGAATCGATTTCTGCTGTTCGGTGGCCATTGTGTATGGAAATCTCTCGCTGTGGCAAATTAGGAAAGCCGTAATGGTTCGCCGCCTATTTGAAAAAAAAAATTATTTTCTCCCCCATCTTAATAAAACAGTAGTTGTAGCATTATTAGTCTTTTTTTATTAATTTTCGAAATTGGTTAAATAATTTGTGCTCATCCTGTATATCTCATCACATTTTATATCATAAAATGCTAAATAATCACGCGTAAGTGAAAATTTCATCAAAAGAATGTTCA
>BGPR01041923.1:0-13457 GCA_013235015.1 Araneus ventricosus | reverse complement strand
ATTCTCCTCCAGCCCTCTTTTTTTTATCTTAACTTTACTTCCTTACCCGATGTCGATCGATTAGATGACGGTGTACGGAATTTCACATAAAAGGTGTATTTCAGCACATGTTTACGCAAAATATATGAGCAGATGAAAAGTGAAACTGATATTGAAGTTTCCTTGCGGAAATAAAGCGTAGAGATTGGGAAAAGACCTTACGGTACATAAATACGAAGTTTCCATTCCATAAAATAAAATGATTTGGTTGTTTTTTTTATATTGAGAAAGGAAGCTTTGAATACTGATCAGATTTATTCAGTCATGTGAGTAAAAGTGTGATATTTACCACACCACAGTAATTGGGTTTTTATTGTTTTAAGCATTAAAGACAGATTGATTAGATGGATGAAATATGAAAAAACAGGTTAGTTGAGGACACTTTCTTTCTGAAACATAGGTTGTCTGATAAGTTTATCATTTCTGATATACAACAAGATGGGCCTACAAATTCTTCCCTGAAGGAATTTCCAAACTTTGCTTTTCCAACAAATTGGCTTAAAAAGAAGGTGAATTGTTAACCTTACATTTCTTTCCTTGCAGTAAAATTTCCTATTACTCCAGAGAGGTTTGTAGTTAATGTGAAAGTATAAGAAGCGAACGGCCTCTTGGGCCACAATCTTCGACTCCTAATGCGTTTAGCTTAATTAGACCTTATTTAAAATGTGCTTGACCAAATTTAATTCTGCAACATGGGAAGAGTTGGGTTGCAGTCAGGGAAAAGTTTTAGTTAATAGCTTACATCTTTCAGCATCCATTCATTCTTACTTTCACACACCATTCACACACACAGGGACAAAAAATAAATAAGAAGAGAAATAAAATGATATACCTAATGATTATGCTGTTGGAGTTCAGTCTATTTCGTTGCTTGCCATGTTGTACCTCAAAGGTGGTGCAATGGAGCTCCAGACGGCATGTTTGGGTATCCGACTCTCCACATAAGTCCTGACAAGGGCTGGTTTGTCTCGGTTCTTGGTGGTGATAATATGTACAGTAACCTTAGCGCAGTATACCCGCATCTGGCTTTTACGGCATAAAATCCCATAAATCAATCAATTATTAACATAATAATATCACATACATTCATTCGCCACATGCATTAAAATAATATTGCTGTTCTCGAAATCTACTTAGAGAAACTTTGCTACTCAGAAATCTAATTACTACTGCACCGAATCCCTTTGAAATAACATCCAATTACTAATTGCACCATTGAAAAGGAACATTCGAAATAATTTAATGTTTTAAATTTATTTCTAAATCAAATGGAATCTATGCACTGAGGCAATTTGAAATAACTTCTATTGTTTTGTACAATAAAAATGAGCTCACCAAAATTCTACTTATATATCGTGTTTATCAGAAGAAATAAAAATAATCCTCAGAAGAACAAGAAACTTCGGCAGAAATAACATTTAATTAAACTGCCGGGTGCGCGTGAGATTTCTAATATATCGTGAGTGATTAATTCCTATGTGAACACTGCTTCCTTTGACTTTTCTAATTTTAAATGACATCCAAAGAGCTTTCAACTCGAATCTGTCAGATGTTACTTTGAAATTTGTTTATAAATGAAAGAAAAATCTATTTATCTTCGCAGAAGAGGAAATTTGCGATGAAAAGTTGAATGTTGTGCGCGGGAACACTTTTACGAATTTTAATGCAGAATGACTGTTTCCATATAGAGCTGACGTGTATGAAACTTCGTTATTCTGGAATGAAATTTGACGATAAAAGATATATTTTTCTATAGAAAATGCAATGACTTCAGAGGTCCGAAATTTTATTTAAATCAAATGCTCCGTAAAGTGTGTATTATGAAGTTTATGGTGTCAAAGATGGTAACGCAATTGCTTCTGTTGAATAATCTTTCATATTTTTCGTTAAAAAGCATTTAAAATTCCATAACTTTCTGATGAATAGTTAGGGTTTAGGCTACTCTGAATTGGGTTTACTTTAACTCTGCGCATTCTATATGATCGGCGTAAAAATTACTGTTAAAAATTATATTACTTTAGATCAAATTAATATTTATCTGCTTTGATGCATTTTGCGAATGTCACAACTTTTTCTTTTAGCATTTTATTAGCTTTACATTATTTTCTGTTTCAACTTTAGATATAAATTTTTTCAAGTTTCCTACTTTTTACACAATACACTTTGTCAAATATAAATAAATAAATCAAAGTTGGAACATTTTGTTTATAGATAAAAAAAAAAGAGAGCTGCATTGCTTTTATCGTTCCTTATCGCCCTCAAACTAATAAGAGAAGAACAATTTAGTAGTTTGTTCAACTTTTACTTATTTGATTATAGATAACGCTTGATGTATTTCAATTACTTACTTTTTCCGAAAAAAAAAGAATTAAACTGATTAGAATTTTTGACACTTATAATAAGGTATAAAAACTTATTTCTGAAAGAAATGTCTATGAAAAAACAATAATTTCTTGGTTTTACATCACTTCTCTTTCCGCCATTTTCTTTGTCCATGATGGTTAGTACCAAAGGAAACACAGATAATGGTTTTCAACATTACCAGCTATGTCTATTCTGAAGGAATTTATTTTTTTTTATTTAATAGAATAAAGATAAAAAAGAAAACTTTTCTTCCTGTTCCGCTTGTCAAATTCTAAGGTGATTTCGGACATAAAATAAAGATTTTATTTCGTTCTTCGATAATGAGTTACTGGTTTTGTTAAAATGTGGTTCTTTTTCTTTTTAAATAAGTTGAAAAAAAATTAGAGGACTTTTTCGGAGTGAATTATTAGTCTCTTTTATGTCTGCATCTTTGTTAGTTTTTATTATTAACTGCCAAAATAATTAAAAAGTAGTACATTTGATCAGAATTGATAATTAGAAGTAATTACGTGTATTATATTTTCTGTTTCATTTCATTCAGAATAAATGCTCAATTTTCTGTAAGCAACTTCAACTTTCATACAGTTTTAACTCTAGTTTAGCACACTAATAGATGACTATGTAACGACTATTATGATTGAAATTTTAATATGCATTAATAATTTATTTCAGCAACAAAATAGGAAAATTTATGCATTTTACCAGCATATTAATTTAGTGCATGATGTTTGTATTATTAGAGTTAAATACATAGCTATTTACTTTATTTTGCTATGGGCATCTTTTGTATAGTTATGAAATCTTAAGCATGAAAAGCTACTAATACGTCAGTTAAATATTTCTAGAGCTAAAAGTATAAATGTAAATACATCAAATGAAACAAGAAATGATATGAAGTTATTTTCAGACTTTTACAATTATTAAAGAAGAGCATGTGTTTCTTCTGAGGGTGGTTTGTTTATCGAAATTTTATACAACAAAGTGTCATTATTTATTATCCAGATATTAGCATATTATATAAAAGACCGAAAAAGTCCAAGTGAAAAATAGAAAATGCTTTCAGCAATATTTCGTAGAAACCACGAACGTTTTTATGATAATGTGGTATCCAAACTAAAAGATATGCCCAGATCCTCTTATCGCTTCTAGCCGTTTTCTTTTCGAAGATAATTCCATCATAAATAATTCATTATCTTCTCTCTGTGACTCACAGAGTCTAATAATTTTAATTTTAGTGTTAAACATTTATTCTTAACTAATAAAACCTCCATTATTTCTTTCCCTTTTGAAAGAGCTGTCGTTGATTATTGGTTATAAATAGATATCCGAACAAAAAGCAAATGGAACAAAAATAAATATAACTTCAACTAAAATTCTTTAAGGATTATGAAAATTTATTAATCTTCCTTAACATATTTATTCAACGGTGCATAAAACGAATTGAATTATTATCTTATTTCATAGTAAGAAATATTTTAAGAAAACAGTTGTTTTTCTTTTTGGTTTCTCTTCAGAATTTATCGCTCTTAAACTAGTTAAAGAAGAACAATTAATCTATTTGCTCAACTTTTGTTCGCTTGAAGATAGAAAATGGATTTCAATCGAATCATTTTTCTCCTACAAGAAACATTACAAATTCTTTAGATCAGAATTTTTGACATTTAAACTAACTCATGACAATTTACTTCGGAAGAATACGTTGTTCAAAAAACTTTAATTACTACTTGGCACTACTTTTTTTAGCCAATTTCTCACTTTCTTTTTTCTTTATGGATGGTAATTTTCAACTCGAACACAAATTGCGGTTTTCAGAAGTTTGAACAAACCTACTTTTTCTGCAGTTTCCTTTTCTGATTGGGAAAGACAAAAGAAAAATTAAAAATATTTCTTTTGGTTCTCCTTGTGAAATTTAAAATAATTTTTACTTTTAAATTAAAGATTTTCTTTCTTTTCTTCGATAATTAGCTTTTGGTTCTTGCTGCAAACATATTGCGTTTAAATATTAAATTAAAAATACAACAGAAAAGGATATACTTTGAATGCACTAACAGTAACTTATATCGCTATGAGCTTAGTAATTTTTTTATCATTTGCGGTTCAAATAAATAGGAAGTATATTGATGAAAATTGGGCGTTAAAAACTAATATATGTTAATATTTTTTCTAGGATTTCAATTTTAAAAAAATCCCAAGTATTTTAATGTAACTTAAATGAAAGGGAGTTTTTCGACAATAATTTTATTATACATATTTAATAGATTACAACTAATGTAAAAAATTACATTTGATTGCTGATTAATAATGCATTAGTAAAATGACATGAAAAATTTCAGTGACACATTGAGAGTTAGTTTCATAGAAACTTCTTTCTTCATCCATTATTTCAAAAGTTAATTCATTTTCTTTCTGCAGCAATGAATGGTTTGGGTTACTTTTTTTAGTGTTTTTTCACCAGAGCCATTCCTGTATAAATTGAGCCACGCAATTGATGAAATTTCAGTTCAATGGTATTAACTTTGCATGTAATAAAAGTTTCAAATGTATGTTCCAATTCAACAAGTAATGGCTAAATCTTTAAACATCGAGATGAATGGCAGATCTTAAGAGTTTGTTGTTGTTTTTCTTGGGGGAGAGGGACATAAGGTCTACTTTTCACGTAACTCCTATAATAGAATCACAAGTACACATTTCACTTAGTATCGCAGTTCAGTTTCTTCAGTTTCCTTTTTTTCTGCCTCGATATAGAGTATCTCACACAATCATTTTCTTGTCGAACAGAAGTGTCCATATTTATAAAAAATGACTTGATTCAGCTACACATATGATACAAATATATATTTAGCTCTCGATGTCTCTCCCCTATAAATACTGGAAACTGTGATCGTAAAAAATAAAGATGTCGGGAAATTTTTCATTTCAACAAATGACAAAACGAAGAGAAAAATAATTAATCGTTGTATTGATACCAGTGGAATTCGATACGATACATTTGCCCATTATCGATTGCGTAGGACCTGACAAAGGGAATTATTTGCAGATAAAAGGACATGTTATCTACAAATTCTAACGGATTTCAATCATTCAGGATAATTAGAGAACACTGGTGACTGCACTGTTTTCATATAATTCAGGAAGGAATATTGCCTTCGATTGAAAAAGAAATAAGTCTCATGTTCGAAATAAAGTATTGGAAATAACATCAACGTTTATCCATGCATTAATTAATTGTTCTTAAAAATAAGAGCGTTATATTTAAACTGTTGGATTTGGTATTGATACGGGATGATGATAAATTTATTTTAGTGTTTCAGTATCAAATAAAAAACCGTCTATACAAAATGATGCTATACAATTACAATTCTAAAAAAAAGTAATGTCCGAATAAAAATTCTGATGAGAAACAGTGAGAATGTTAAGCAATTCAATTCCTACTGTATTTAAAAAAAATTGGGAGGAAAAGAAATAGTCACCAAACATTCTTCAGCAAAACAGAATCTAATCTTCAGATGGTGTTAATTGATAATTCTCTCGATACAACTTTATTAGTAGATGAAATATTTCAAGTTTCGTTTATTGCGTGAGTGGTTTTCTAAGAAAAGATGATTTTGGACAGAGAGCGTCGGAGTTAGGAATGCGTTTCCCCCTCCCCTAGCTTGACGTCATATAGTGACCTCCTACAGGTTAAGAGGAAACCCCTTACCAGACAGGGAGGGAAGAGAGCTGCCTCAGAACCAGAGCGTTATTGTCCGTCACATAGATTACCCCCAATAACAGAAAGACAGACTGCTGACGTCATTTCAAAACGCAGAACTGCTTTCCCCCACAACATTTCCGTTGAGATGTTTACAGCTTCTCCCCTATTAAGAGAGATGCGAGGATGCGACATGCACCAAATCCACGTGTTGCAAATTTGCAGTGTCGTTTATAAAAATATAAGCGTCCGCCATTTTTGTTCTCTTTCGGTCTCCCTCGTGCGTTCGCCTCCTGCTATGTTCGTTTAATTAATTCGTTTCTCGGATATTTTAGTGGAAGGAAAATAGATTTCCCTGCACCAGAGGCTAATCTGTGCCAGTTATTATGCTGCAACGTGGAAATATATAATTTACATCAAATTAAAAAATTTAGTTAGAAGTCGAATTCTATTCTGACATCCGGCCAAAAACCAAGACTTCCCTGATAGTTACAAATAAGAATTTTTGAATCTGTACGGGGAAACTTGGAGTACATATAAAAAGAAATTTGATCCCTCTTATTAAGAAAGTTCAGATAGTGGACAATATTCTAAATCAACTGCAAGTTCACAAGAAAGTGAGCAGAACTCACAATTAGTTTCATGGAAAGATTATTTCAAAGAGGATTTTGTTGATTTGTTTCTCGATGAATCATGCGAAAATCAATACGAAAATTCCCTGTTTTCTGAAGAATTTTTCATTCCTTCTCCTAAAAAGTTCTTCGCCATCCCCGAATCTCTAAGATAATTTTTCCGATCGAAATCAAATCGTCGCGTCAGTAAGTTTTATTGTATATTTTCTTTATAAAATACAAAAAACATATTGATATATTGTACAGTGTTCGTTATAACATGCAAGTGAATCTTTTCATGTCCTGGGAGACTAGAACTGATAAAGATATTTTAGTTGCATTAAATCAATTTGATAGTGAACGTAGGGTTGGAGACATAAAAAAAAGAGGTCAGAGAGTTAAAAATAATTCCGAACGAATGTGTTTATGCTGTGCATTTGAAACATTTTGTTGAGGTATGTACAAATGAATTCAAAAAGCCCTGGTTTGAACCATGCGGTATGGGCTTTAAAGATTCAAAATCTCACGATCCAAGTACTAAATTCAATCATAAATTAATGGTTGTTTATGCGATCGCGCACGAAATCACAGACGTATATAGACTGACGTACGAATATGCTCATTTAGGCCAAACTTGCGATAGGTCACCATCAAAAATTACAAACGACCACAAAGATAATTTAGAAAACGCGAGGCACTTTTTATATTCTGCCGACCGTAAAAAAGCGGCAAAAAATGAATTGAATCAGTTTTTGCTAAAATCTACATACAATTAAAAATTGAAACAGAGCAAAAATATATACACAGAAGAGCCAGAGCAAAAGAAATTGGATATAAATTGCTAGATATTGAAGACAAAGATGTATTAGGCTTAGCGGATTATTATAGCAAGCATCATTTTAAAAGTTTCCGAAGTTTTGCCAGCATTATTGTTAGTGCTTTTATTTTTGGATCTCCTCGAAACAGATATTGCATTTTAAGGGGAGATTTTAAATGTGGCAAGACATCTTTCGCGAACGTTTTTTTTAAATTTTTTGAGGGCGTCAATATATGCAGAGAACCGTTGTCAGAAACATTCTAGAATTTTGTAAAATAAAAATCAGCTCTCCGAATTCTAGACAAACATCGTGTGTATCAGACGAAACAAAAACTTTACTTCTGTGGGAAAGAAGAAAGTACTCCAAAAAATATTTAATTAAACTTCAAGGCTCGTCTGAGATTGCAGATATATAGAGAGAGATTAATTATTGTGGTAACACTGCTTCCTTTTAACTTCTATAATTTGAAATGACACCTGAGGTGCTTTAAATCCAGATCTGTCAGTCGATACTTTGAAATTTCATTATAAATGGAAGGAAGATCAGTTTGTTTTCGCACAATGTAGAACTTGCAATATTGCTTTTTGGATGCTGCGAGAGAATAAACGTTTACGACTTTTTATAATGATGACTGTTTTTATTTAATGGCGTCTTCTAACAGTTCTCGAATGCATTTTGCGATTAAATATGCTGTTAGGCCAAGTTTACTTTATGTGCTCACCGTTAATGACATACAGCGGATTGTAAACTGCTGGTGACAGTCAAGTTAAACATTTTGAGATTTTAGAATTGACAACAATTTGAAATTCATCAAACTGATATTTAATGGCATACTATCCTTTGAACTGACACTTATTCTCAATTAATATAATTTTTTCCGAAGAGTCAAGATATTTGAAAGCCAGAATCATCGATTTTTTTTTATATCGACGATTTCATTCACAGGCGATGTATGAAGAATTAGAAAAAAGTCAAAATCTTATATCTCTGACTTTAAGAATGGTATCAATATCAAATTCATCCAGCAGATATTTCGGCTGTATATGACACATTCTTCTTAAAACAAAAATCGAATTAATATTTATACCTTTCTATTGCAGAAACATAATTACAGGGAATTAGACAGAATTCAACAATTTTATGAAAAAGCACGAAATTTTCAAAACTTCCATTCGATTTGAGTTCCATGGGAAAAGTATTAAAATCTTAGGATAGCTGCGCGGTGAACGGCCGGAAATTCTCTCGTCGGAAGAACTTTCAGAAACGGACTTTGAGCTCGAGGCTAAGTATTTTAAGACAAGCTGAGTGTCTAGTCACCTGCTTTCTGCCTGTTCCCCCAGTTAAAGGGCTCGTCATTGATAGATGAGTCAAAGGACGAGATCAGACTTGAAACTCGAGGACCGTAAATAGTTATCAGTTCAGGATCAGCAACTCTCTTGGGAAAATGAAGAAGAGAAGGGGATAAAAAAGGGTGAGAGATATTTAAAAAAAATCCCAACTGTAAATTTCAGTGCTCGGGTGCATTCTTCTTCAGTCTCCAAGAGAATTCTTTTTAAATTCTCCTCCAGCCCTCTTTTTTTTATCTTAACTTTACTTCCTTACCCATGCCTGATTAGATGACGGAAAATAGAATTTACATAAAAGGTGTATTTTCAGCACATGTTTAATATTGCAAAATATATGAGATGAAAAAGAAACTGATATTGAAGTTTCCTGCGAAATAAAGGTGAGATTGGGAAAAGGACCTGATTAAGCATAAAGAAGTTTCAATCTGGCAAAATAAAATGATTTATTGTTTTTTATATTGAGAAAGAAGCTTTGAATACTGACTGATTTATTCAGTCATGTGATAAAAAAGTGTGATATTTACCACACACAGTAATTATGCTTGTTTGTTTCAAAGCATTAAAAGATGAATGATTAGATGGATGAAATATGAAAAAACAGGTTGAGGACACTTTTCTGAAACATAGGTTGTCTTATTAAGTTTATCATTTCTGATGAGAAACAAATAAGATGGGTCACAAATTCTTCCTCAATGAATTTCCAAACTTGTCACTAAATTGGCTGAAAAAGAAGGTGAATTGTTAACCTGCATTTTCCTCAGTAAAATTTCATGCCATCTAGAGGTTTAGAATATGTGAAAGTATAGAAGAAACGGGCCCTTGTCACAATCTTCGACTCCAATGCGTTTAGTTTAATAGACCTTATTTAAAAGGCTTGACCACCCCATTCTGCTGGGAAGAGTTATTATAATTGTGGGAAAAGTTTTAAAGCATATGTTTACATCTTTCAAGCATCCATTCCATTCTTTACTACACAACTATTCACACAATAGACAAAAAAAAATAAATAAGAAGAGAAATAAAATGAGTTATGACCAATGCATTATGTTATTCGGCCCTGACATGTTTTGCCAAGTTGTACCTCAAAGGTGGTGCAAATGGAGCCCAGATTTTGCATACAGTATCCTGACTCTCCACATAAGTCCTGACAGTATAATAATGGTTCTGCCCAGGTGATGAATATGCTATAACCCAGGCGTAGAGCACCATCTTGGCTTTACATAAAACTACAAATCAACTTAATTATTAAATATAATAATATCACATTATTACATTCATTCGCCAATGTTTACTAAAAAAAAAATAATATTGCTGTTCCTTAAAATCTACTTAGAGAAACTTTACATCAGAAATTCAATTACTACTGCACCGAACTTTGAAATAACATCCACTACCAATTGTACCATTGAAGAAACACTGAAATATCTAATACAAATTTATTTCAAATGGAATCATGCACGGAGGTAATTTGAAATAACTTCTTATTGTTTTGTTAATAAAAATGAGCCTACCTAAAATTCTCACGCATTTTATATATCAAAGTTTATCAGAAATAAATAAAATAATCTCAGAAGAACAAGAAACTTCTGCAGTTTGGCATTAATGTCCGTCGGGTGAGATTTCTAATATATCGTGAGTGATTTAATTCCTGCGAACATGCTGTTTCCTTTGACTTTTCCTAATTTTAAATGATATCCAAAGAGCTTTCAACCTGAAATCTGTCTAGATGTTACTTTAAAACGGTTTATAAAATGAAAGAAAATCTATTTATCTTCGCAGAAGAGGAAATTTAAGAAGGAAAGTTGAATGTTGTGCGCAAGACTTTTATTAATTTTTAATGCAGAATGACTGTTTCATCTAGAGCTGACGTGTATGAAACTTCGTTATTCTAATGAAATTTGACGATAAAAGATATATTTCTTCTATAGAAAATGCAATGACTTCAGAGGTCCGGAAATTTTATTTAAACTAAAATGTCTGTAAAGTGTGTATTATAGTTTATGCCAAAGATGGTAACGCACTGGTTTCATGTTGAATAATCTTTCATATTTTTCAAGTTAAAGATGAAATCTGCACCTTCTGAGTTGAATAGTTAGGGCTGAAATACTGAATTAGTTTACTTGAACTCTCCATCTTATATGATCATGTAAAATACATTGTTAAAAATTAGGATACGATCTAACAGATTACATCTGTTGATGGTCAGAATGCGAACTTTTTCTTGAAGTATTTTATATTGAAGACATTATTTTCATTTAAATCTTTATTATAAAATTTCTTCAGGTTTCCTGTACTTTTACACAAATAATAATTTTGTCAAATATAAATAAATAAATCCAAAAGTTGGAACATTTTGTTTTGAGTAGATAAAAAAGAGAGAGCTGCATTTGCTTTGACACAACCCTTATCGCCCCCCCTAAACTAATAAGAGAAGAACAATTAGTAGTTTGTCTAACTTTACTTATTTGATTATAGATAACGCTTTGATGTGGTATTTAACTACTTACTTTTTTCCGAAAAAAGAAATTAAAACTGATTAGAATTTTGACACTTATATTACAGTATAAAACTTATTTCGAAAGAAATGTCTATGAAAAACAATAATTTCTTTGTTTTACATCACTTCTTCCGCCATTTTCGTCCGATGATGGTTAAAATAAAGGAAACACAGATAATGGTTTTCAACATTAGCTATAACATTCTGAAGGAATTTATTTTATTACTAGAATAAAGATAAAAAAGAAAACTTTTCTTCCTGTTCCGCTTGTCAAAATTCTAAGGTGATTTCATTACAAAATAAAGATTTCATTTCGTTCTTCGATAATTATTACTGGTTTTAGCAAATGTGTTCTTTTCTTTAAATAATAAAAAAATTAGAGCACTTTCGGAGGAATTATTTATCTTCGCGTCTGCATCTTTGTTAGTTTATTATTAACCGCCAAAAATAATTAAAAAAGTAGTACATTTGATCAGAAATTGATAATTAGAAGTAATTACGTGTATTATATTTTCTGTTCTATCTCTATCCAGAATAAATGCTCAATTTTTCTGCAACTTCAACTTTCATACAGTTTAACTCTAGTTTAAATACTAATAGATGACTATGTAACGATCTATTATGATTTGGAAATTTTAATATACTAATAATTTATTTCCAGCAACAAAATAGGAGCACCGTATGCATCTTTTACCATATTAATTAGTGTACATGTTTGTGGTTATTTAGATAAATGCATAGCTATTTATTTTGACGGGTTATGGGGCATCTTTTTTGTATAGTTATAAAATCTTAAAGTCGAAAGCTACTACGCGTCAGTTAAATATTTCTAGAGCTACAAGCGGCAAACGTAACATGACCAAATGAAACAAGAAATGATATGAAGTTATTTTCTAATTTTACAATTATTAAAGAAGAGCATGTTTCTTTCCTGAGGGTGGTCGTTTATTTGAAATTTTATACCAAAGTGTCATTTGTGACATATCCAGAGATAGTATATATTATATAAAAAGACCGAAAAAGTCCAAGTGAAAATACGATAGAAAATGTTTCAGCAATATTCTCAGAAACCACGAACGTTTTTATGATAATGTAGAATCCAAACCAAGATATGCCCAGATCCCTCTTATCGTTTGTAGTTGTTTTCTTTCAGATAACTCCATCATAAATGAATTCATTATCTTCTCTGCATCACAGAGCTCCAATAATTTTAATTTTAGTGTTAAACATTATTTCTTAACTAATAAACCTCCATTATTTCTTTCCCTTTTGAAAGAGCTGTCGTTGATGGTTGCTATAAAATAGAGGTCTGAAACAAAAAAGCAAATGGGAACAAAAAATGAAGAGAATTTGAGATGGTATTGATGATTATTTGAAGAGATGATATGTTTTTAAGAAACAGTTGTTTTCTCTTGGTTTCTTCGTAATATCGCCTTCTTAAACCAGTTAAAGAAGAACAATTAACTATTGTCAACTTTGTTCGCTGAAGATAGAAAATGGATTAACCGAATCATTTTTCTCCCATACAAAACATTACAAATTCTTTTAGATCAGAATTTTTACATTTAAACTAACTCATGACAATTCACTGGAAGAACAATGCTGTTCAAAAAAACTTTAATTACTACGGCACTACTTTTTTGCTTCACCTCTCAATTTCTTTTCTTTTATGGATGGTAATTAACCTGAAAACACAAATTATGGTTTTCTGTAGTTTGAACAAACCTACTTTTTCTGGTAGTTCCTTTTCTGATTAGGAAAGACAAAAGAAAATTAAAAATATTTTTCTTGTATCTCCCAGTAGTTCTTTAAATAATTTTGCTTTGAATTAAAGATTTTTCTTCTTTCTTCGATAATTAGCTTTTGGTCTCTTGGCTGCAAAACATATTTGCGTTTAAATATTAAATAAAATACAAACAGTATTAGATATATCTTTAATGCATTAACAGTAACTTTATCGCTATATTTAGTAATTTTTTTATCATTTCTATTGCCAAAATGATTAGGGAAGTTATATTGATCAAAATTGGTCGTTAAACCTGCTATATATTAACATTTTTCCAGCAATAGTGTAACTGAACGAAGCAGGTC
>BGPR01041922.1:0-13458 GCA_013235015.1 Araneus ventricosus | reverse complement strand
TGGCGAAAATTTGAGACCAATTTCATTACACTCGTCCCCCCCCCCATGCAGCAGGTCGTGGCCTCCTGTCGGGCAAATCGGAGAAACTAGCGCCATTCCTGCTGGAGCATATTACTTCTGGTAGGGTTTTCATATTCTTATGGCTTGGAAGCCTGAGTTCGCGTGCCCTGAGAACAGGGAGACCACTAAGGTGTTTTCTTCATGACCCGACCTTAGTTTATTAATATAAGAGTTTTCGAGTATAGCATTTGCTTGCTGTTATGGAAGAGTTTTCTTGTTGTTTATTTACATTAAAATGCGGTAACTACATAATTCTGGCGCAATGCTAAGTCAATGGAATCTTCAAAGCGGAAGTCCAGGTTTTTAATGTAAAGAAACAAAACAGAAAACTTGTCCATATGTGACCATGATAAGCAAAAGTAATTTTAAGGCGTGAATTTAAGTGTTATACAACTCCTATATACTTAACAGAAACTTTTTTTTTTCATGTGTCTACTTGTCATCTGACCATGGTTCAAAACGATTAGGTACGTTCCAAAATAGCCCTCGTTTTTTTTCAAAACGGGACGTTAATATAACTAAATAAAACGAAATAAAAAGCTTTTTTCTTTAATTGCAGACTTTTGTCTAATATGCAATGAATGGTAAATATCTTTGTATGCTGTGTACCGTTACGCTACTCTGTTGTTCCAAACTAGAAAATAGATATTTAAAGAAAACAATCAGAATCTTTATATTGCTCACTATTTTTCTGTCAGAGTATGAATAACCGCAATTAAATCTTTTTTAAATTGGCCGTTGTAATTTTTTCAAAAGAATAGCCTTCTCAAAGGGATGTAATATTAAATTTCCTGCAGTATTTTTTTGTTGTTGTTCAATTATGAACAGAAAATCACACCAACTGTCACTTGTCTGCACTAATAGTAAATTTCTATATGTGTTTCGTTAAAAGTAGAAATGGTATAAGCGACTTTTTTGAAATTTAAAAAATAAGTTTCATTTGAATAAGCTAGTGTAGAAGACCAATCCTCGAAATTCTCTCTAATTTATTACTCTAAAAACTAAAATAAATTCTTCATTCATACTCTAAATAAGGAATCTTCAATTTACCGCCTGTAAATACCGTTTTTATTATATGAAAAATACAAAGTTAAAAATTGAAACTCAAATTCTAAAAAGCATTTTTCTACTCCGCTAAAACAATGCTGCAGTTCCTGAAAAATAAACTTTTCAATCGTAGATAATATAAATAGACAATCAATTACAAAACATGTAATATAAAGAAAATGGTAACAGTAATCAATCGTTTGAGGTTAATGAAATATTATTTAGTTTTTAGCTATCAAAATGTAAAGGAAAAATATTAAAGTCAAAATATTGTTCATACCTTGCAATGTGAAATTCGGAATTGAACATTGCAAAATAATAAAAAAGAAACACTATACTCACAGGTCCAAACGGCGAGGGATTCTAACTGTCCTTTCTGATTTAGTTATTATGGGCAAATTAACGATGGAATGCTTGCGGAAAAGTATCTCTCGTTAATGATGTAACCAGTTCTAAATGAACACAGCGGTACACTGCACAAGTAAATAGGCAAATCCATGCCTTCTGATATTTTCGTAGCCGAATTTCGATGCATAATCTATGCCGGTTATATGAAAAACTGAGGCATCTTGGACTCGATCTCCAGGCAGTGGTGGTGCTCGTGGGTTAACATTTATACTTGAATAACTTTCACAGGTTATACAAGTTTTTAAAACGGATGAAACAACTCATCGTCAAGCTATATCCAAAATCTTTCTCTTAAAGAAATTAGGACATGAGAAATTCCAAAATGTCCTTTCAACTTATGTTCTTCTATTACCAAACTTCTTACAAGAGGATGATCACATGGCAAAATAGCAGGGATTCAGAACTCAGATGTATCATCTCTTTGAAATGCATGCCTTTTAGTTTTGAGAATCCCATGATCAATGAATGTATTAAGACTTATGATCCGTTTATCTTCTATTCAATGAAAAGTTTCATTTTGTATTAAACGAATGAAGAGGTTTTCTGCTTCATTTATCTCAGATACAGTAAGCTCATCCTTTTTCTTATTTTGATGTTTACAGTTATAAACACATCGACATATCCAAGCTACAAGCCTGATTGTCCTGCGATAACTTGAGAAACGAGTAAGAACTAAATCACTAGCATTAAGATTTATTAAGGACGAAACAATCTTTTTCTCAAGAGCTATTTCTTTTTCATCAGTACTAAAATCTTCTTTTGATCATTCTTCTGGTGATAAATATAACCATTCAGGACAGTCCCACCATCTTGATGCAATTAGATAAGAAGCAGAGCATCCTCTACTGGGCAAATCAGCATGATTCATGGATCCTTGTACGTGCCCACAAGCTTCAATAGAAGTCAACTGCTTTATTTCTTTAATTCTGTTGTGAACGAAAACGTCCCAGATTTCATTCAGTAGACGAATCGGTTCAAAAATAAATATTATCAGCTTTAAATTCTTTTATAATGCTGGATGCTAAACGTGCACATATTGCAGCTCCAAGAAGTTCCAATCGAGCTATTGTAGTTTCTTTCCTTTCGCTGGTTGCAACTCTATCTTTAGCTTGCAACAAATGAACTTGAACAGAATCTCTTGTTTGCACTCGAATAAAAGCCACAGCCGAATATGCAAGTTTACTCACATAGCAGAAGAAGTAGAGAGAGACATTTTCAGTCTCAAGATCACAATTTAACCATCTTGGTATTTTCAATCTTTCCAAGTCGACTTCTTGATCCCAAGATAACTTCAACTTCCATAGGCGCTGAAGTAAAGTTTGGGAACAAGAGTTACTAGGCACGCTATTCTTGTCAAATATTTTGTGTGTAATAGCTAAAATCTCTCTTTTGGACAATATTCCTGGCAGACCGTAGGTTATACTACAAACATTTAAGCGAATAAAATCGCCATATCGTTCCCAGACCATACCTAGCAAATTTGTTGTACTTGAGGAATTATGTTTTGGGTCACTATATTCCCAACCACGTAATTCTAGTTTCCCTGTAGCCAAGATACCTGAAGCAACTTGTATGAACTGTTGCAATTATAACTCATTTTTTACACTTACTAAACAATTATCTACATAAAAGCTCTTCTTTAATTGCTCAATAATATCTACTTTATACTTTGGGTTTCCATTCAGTTCTTTCAAAGTCGATTCTAGAAGGTATTGAATCACGGAAACAAGCAAAAAAGGACTATTCGTGACACCAAATACTACCTGTACTACTTCAGTTTTCCATCAGTTCCTTACCATAAGAATCTTAAATAGTCATTATCTTTAGGGAAGAGACTTACTTGTAGAAATGCTTTTCGTATATCTGCAGAAACTTCTATTCGATTCATTCGTAATCTGTTAAGGATTGCAGGAATCAGTTCAATAATGTTCAGTCCTTTTTCTAGGCAGTTATTGAGACTAGGTTATCCATTCTGTTTGGACGAGGTATCAAAAACTGGCCTAATTCGTGTTGTACTGTTTTCTTTTACTACGTGACGATGCGGTAGATAATGGCATGGCAAATCAATTTAATTTTTTGGTACTTCTTCTATGATGCCTTCTTGTTTCCATTCGTTAAAAACTTCTTTATAACCATCATAAAGTTTTCCAGCTTTCAGTCGTTTTACTGTGGAATCTAATCTTTTAACAGCTCTAACTCATAGTTATTTTTCAACGGTAGATGGTTATCAAGCCATGACAAACTGACTCGAAAGCGTCCCTCTTCGTTCACTGTTACAGTAGACAAGAAATGATTTCTCGCCTCTTCTTGAAGTTCCAGTTTATTTTTCTTATCTGAGGGATCTAGAATCCCAAGCGCATCTAGAGACCGTAGATCATATATCAATGTTTCTTTATTCAACATGGCAACATGACAAGCAGTGTTGAATTGTCTGAGAACTCGCGCATACCGCTTTTTTCGAAAACAGCCCATCCAAGTTTAGTTTCTATCGCAGCAGAACCTGAAGCAAGCAGTTTAAAACCTCCGGTCATTAATATGCCTGCAATATATCCTCGTGCTGGTAGATTGGTTTGTGTTTAACGAGTCGATGCAATTCTGGTTGAAGGAAGGCTGTCTCCGAAACCGCTTCTTCTACATTCCTGTCTGTCTTGCACGAGAAATCGTCGGTCCTGTGCCGGACCAGCTATCCGGGGAAAGGTACGACTGACATGAAGATGCCCGAGGGTGATGGAGTCACCATGCCGAACGAACATAATGGGAACAGCGAATCTGATGAGCAGATGGAAATATTTCCGCAAATGGCTGCTAATCCGAAGCCGATGCAAGTGAGCAAGGAAATACCGGACTTGACACCCTTCTACCGACGTGCAGTTGCTACTGCTTATGAAAAGCCCGTATCAGATTTCCCATACAGCCGATGTCAACAGATCCGAGATGCCATCCGTCACCTGGGAAAGCTGAGAAACCTAGTGTTCATAGCCACGAAATACGAAGAAGTAACCCTGACCCTGGAAGATGGAAATACTCTGTCATCGGAAGAGGTGATCCTACGAACCCTGAAAGAAGTCATCAACAAATGGATGAGTGACATTACATGTTTTGGTATCTGCTCTTTAGATAATTGTAATGCTAAGGAAGTTGAAAATAAGCTAATATTTGAGGAAGCTGAACGTAAAAGAAATATTCCTAGCAGTAGTAGCACAAATAACGTCTGTAGTAATAGTAGCGTTACAAGCCAAGATTATGTTAATGTTATGAGTAATAATCGTAACGCACGCAAACGAGCGGCCCCGAATGAGCCGGAATTTAGTAACAATTCGAGAATTAGATCAGATAAAGATGGGTTTATTTATCCCAGCAGAAGAAACTCCTTTCCAAAAAGGAATTTAAATGCAGGCGAGAACAGCGCTATTTTGTTACAAAATAAATACGCAGATATTGAGCGACTACCAGTCTAGGAAGAAGGCCCCACTGCACCACCAAAAATTCAACCATTAATGATTAGGAACAAAAATAACTACAAGGAAATGTTAAAGAAACTAAATAGCAAATTTTGGCAAAATGAATGCCGTATTGGCAAATGAATATATTAAAGTCTACCCCGAGACGACAGAAGAGCATAGAGATATGCGAAAGTTCTGCAGAGAGGAAAAGATAGAATTTTACGTCATTAGGCCATTTAGTGAAAGACAATTTAAGGTAGTAATCAAAGGTTTACATCGTGACACGGATATTCAAGAAATTAAATCTGAGCTCACTATAGCTCTCCCAGAAACTGAAATATTATTAAGTCAGCTAAAAAATGTAAGAACGAAGCCCCTATAGATATTTTTATGATTGAGCTTAAGAAAAACGCTCATGAAAATAAAATTTTCGAGCTCACCCACTTCATGCTTCTGAAAATAAAAATTCAAAATTGCAGAAAGCCTCCTGGAGCAACACAATGTTGGAATTGAAACATGTTCAATCATTAGAGTGCAAATTGTGGTTTTCAGACAAGATGTCTCAAATGTGGTGAGGACCACAGGAAGAATCAATGTCCGATCACGACCCCCCACGAAAACCCTAAGTGCATAAATTGAGGAGCAATTGGTCATATTGCCTCATGGAGAGGCTGCCCATTATTTTCAAAAACCAAACCAACGAAAGGCCAAGGTGTAAACTACCCAAAAGCGGAAAGAGAATTCCTAGCTTCTCAATACGGGAGACAGGAAAATATATCCTACTCAATAGAAACACAAAAGTTAATACCCCGGCAAGTCGAACTCAACTCGCGTCAGGAAAGCGAATTCACCCCACTGACTGGTAGTCGTGAGATTGGATATGAAAAAGAATTTTTAGGCTTCTTAGAAGGAGTTAAAGTTACGTGCGATACTCTGAAAAGTATACCTAATTTAATTAAAACAATATCAGAACTACCGAAATTAGAAAAAAACTGAAGATATGGTCAGTCATTTAATAAAAGCTTTAGTCACAATAGCAAATTCAATCAGTAATGTTCAATAGTGCAAACCCTAAAAATAAAATCAAAACCCTTCATAGCCTGAATATAGTCTTTTGGAATGCTAACGGCGTAAGAAATCCCAGTGCAGATATCCGCATTCTTTTAGAAGAGCATTCCCCCGATATTTTTCTAATTCAGGAGACTAAGCTGAGACCGGAAATTAATTTTTCTATACCCAACTATGACGTCTACAGAACAGACAGGCCACAACGAAATAACGCTCCTACCCAGAGAGGAGGAACCGGCATTTTAATTAAAAAATCCTTACCCCACCACCATATTCCAACCCCGCGATTGCACTTTGTTGAAGCTGCCTCTATCTCACTAAATCTTAAAAACAAAGACCCCTTCACTGTAGCCTCGATATATATTCCCCCGGATACTGACCCAACTCTTTATACATTAGACCTGGAAACGTTAATTCAACTTGGTCCAAACCCTACCATTTGTGGCGATTTCAACGTCCAACACCAAAATTGGGGATCACCAATAAACACAACGAGAGGAAAAGAATTAGTTAGACTCACTCAAATTCTGGGAATGGAAATTCTTGCCCCACCATCCCCAACAAAATTCGGTTTTAACTCAGCAACCATTTTAGATCTTGCAGTAATAAAAGATTTCATTCTCCCCTTCTCGATTATTTCCCTTCCAGAACTTTATTCCGACCACAACCCAGTCAAATTAACATTTCATCTAAAATTTACGACACTGCATAATAGGGTGACTACGCATACGGACTGGACCAAATTCCAAAATTACCTGAAAAATCAAATTGATTATAGGCCCCTTAAAATGAACAGCAATGCGGATATTGAAGTTGCAGTGGAAAAATTTACCAAAAATCTACAACACGCGCACAGATGCGCGACTAAAACGATCAAAAAAATCAACTGCAACATATATCCATGCGAATATTAAAGGTTTGATTAAAACGCGCAACAAAACGAAAAAAGAATAGGCAAACAACAAGGAACCCATTAATTAAAACGGAATTGAGCAGAATTGAGAAATTAATCAAAAAATTAGATAAAAAGAGTAGACAGAAAGATCAAACCGAAGAACTTGAAGCGCTGAACACAGGAGACGGTACGCTTTGGAGAAAATGAAAGATAATGCGTAAGAAAGCGCAGAAAATCCCAGCGCTGCTGGGAGAAAATGGATTTGCATATTCAGACTCTAACAAGGCCGAAACTATTGCCCTAAGTCTAGAAAAACAATTCTCATTAAACGACCTATCTCACAAAGAGACGGAAAAGGAGGTCAAAACATCTAAAGAAAATTTCTCCTCCCCCACACTCACCGATAACCAAATTGATAATCCCAAATGCATTCAGCCCTCTGAGGTAATCAAATTCATTAAAAAATTAAATATTAAAAAAGCATGCGGGTTTGACTGTATCACCAACAAAATGCTTAGAAATCTACTATGCACAATGATTTTCGAGATTACAGAAATCATAAACAATATCTTTAAATTTAGCTGTTTTCCAAAAGCATGGAAGACCGCGGTAGTTGTGCCAATTCTGAAACCCGGAAAAGACCCCATTCAGCCAGAAAATTATAGGCCAATCTCGCTACTCAGTAAACTGACTGAGAATTTCATTTTAGATAAATTAAACGTGCATCTTGTCGAAAACAAAATCCTTTGCCCGGAGCAATTTGGCTTCAGGAAATCCCTAAATACAACGCACCAACTTCTAAGAGTAGTCGAGTATATTACGAGTGGCTTTGAAAAAGGTGAATGCACAGAAGCGGTCTTCCTAGACATACAGAAAGCCTTTGATAGAGTCTGGATCCAAGGACTAATCCATAAACTTATCAGATACAAAACTCCACCCCATTTACTGCATCTTCTAAAATCTTACCTCGAAGAGAGAAAATTCGCAGTTAAAATTGGTAACAGCATTTCCGAAGTCAAAATTTTGGGAGCAGGTATTCCACAAGGAGGGAAAATTTTCCAGGTCTTCTACTCTCTTTATGTTAACGACATTCCAAAAACGCATAAAACATTATTAGGTATATACGCAGACGACACTGCCATTCTTGCTAAAAATAAAAACCATAAATATACGGCAGCCGCTTTAAACCAACATTTAGCGAAAATGGACGACTGGTTCCTCAAATGGAAAATTGCCCTTAACGCCAATAAAACAGAAGCAGTGTATTTCGCCAAGTTTAGAAGAAAACACAAACAAATAGTTAAAATTAAAAACCAAACGATCACCTGGTCTCAGCAAGCCAAATACTAGACGAAAAATTAACCTGGAAAAATCATATTACAACAATAAAAACTAAATTTCGTGCAGCCTCAAGGAAACTTTTCCCTCTAATAGTACGAGATTCGGAAATGAATAGGAAATACAAATTGCTTGTCTATACTGCAATCTTACGTCCGATAATTACTTATGGATGCCTCATCTGGGGGGCAGCAGCCAAATCAAATATCAGAATGCTTGAAATTCTAGAAAATAATATAATCCGTCTAATATGTAATGCTGGATGGTATATGCGGAATGAAGATATAAGAAATGCAATTCAGCTAATCTCTTTAAAGGAATTTATCAAAAAAGTCTCAACAAAATTCTATCATAATCTTGATAAAATTGATAATGAAGCCATTCAGCAACTTGAAAACTATTCCTCCGATCCGAAAAGTAAAAGACCCGGAAGATTCTATTATAATTGTAATTATAATTGATAACAATTAGAATTAGCTTTCCTTTCTACCTGTCTCTGACCTTTGTCCCCCTCCCCATTCTTCCAAAAAATTTTAAAATCCTGAAGAGCAGTTCCAAACGGCATGTCAATTCCCTATCAGAGCAGTTAACGAAAAATTATCACATCCTAAGATATGAGTTCTCTTAACAGCGGCAGCTACTCCTTACAGGCACCAGTTCCTGCAGTGCTCCAGCAACAATCCCACAAGATCCAGATGGGGAGAAAATAAAGGGGGAAAAATAAAGAGGAAGGGAATTTTTTAAAAGCTATTTATAAATTATATTAAAACAATCCCAATATTTACATTCGGATGACAGCCGATTTGGGAATTTTATGTTGGATTTTATAGCTTATTATGTGAATAAGGATTAACTCTGTTATTGTAAATGTTACCGTGAAAGACCGAAATTTGGAGAATGTCGACTTTCACCGGTGAATGTCAACATTCACATAGTAATGTCACCGGTGAATGTGAACATTCTCCAGTTTCGGTCTTTCACAGTAACATAAACACTATACAACCATTGCTCATTGTAAATGAGTGCATTATCTAAGTTACTGAATTCAAAATATTGAGAAACATATTAAGCAGCATAACCGTATATGTGTTATAGGTCCAGAGGCCATTCCGTCTTTGTCAAGGGAAGTGCTAACCTACTATCCTTTCATATAACACAATGCAGATCATAACAGCTATAAGTATATATACTGTTACAAAGCTATAAAGTCGTTTCCCTGAGATGCTAGACTTGGCGACCATTTTGGCGAATTGGCGGCAAAGTTGGAGACCTTGGCGACAAAGGGAATTTTCTAGAAGGACCTCAAACTTTCCACCTATTTCTACTGCTTTCATGAACTTTCTAGAGATTACGTCACTTCCTACATAATGATGTCACTTCCTGTTGAAAAGTATAAAGGCAAGCTCTCAAGCCAAGAAGAGTCAGTTGGATTCTGATCAGCAAGCAAGCTGGTGAGCTAATAAGAAACCTTTGAGCGCTTTATTGAGATTTAATGATAATCTCTGTTGTGAATTCTTACTAGTGCTGTGTAATATTTGTGCTACGTTTCTTTTCCTAGAATATTTGTAAAATAAAGAGCTTTATTTTTTAGTCCTGCTTATTGGATTGCATTCACGTACACCCACAAGACAATTTTGTCACATTTGGTGTCAGAAGTGGGATATTTTTGATTTTTCCTGTGAATGCCAGGGACCGGACCTTTGACCAGATCGATGGACAAGCAATTTGAAAAGCTGTTTGCCATGATGGCAGAAATGAAGGCTGGACAGGAAGAGATGAAGGCTGGACAGGAAGAGATGCGGGTTGCACTGGCCGGATTGGAGCAGAAAATGGAAGCTGGGCAGGAAGAGATGCGATCCGGACAAGAGAGAATGGAGAAAGGACAAGAAGAAATGAAAGGATTGATTGAAGAGGTGAAGTGTGAGGTCCAGAGAAAGATTGATGAAGTAGAGGCAAAAGTTCAAATGAAGGTCGAGGACGTGAAGAGCGAAGTTAAAGGGAAGATTGAGGAGGTGGAGCACAAAGTTCAAGGGAAGATTGGCGAGATTGAGAGGAGGCTCCGTGAACTCGAGGATAGACCATTCAGTTTTTCGGCAAGTCCAGAATTCATGCATACCAGACCGACTATAAAATCCTTGACATTTGACGGACAAACATCATGGACAATCTTCAAGACTCAGTTCGACGCCGTCAGCTCTACAAATGGATGGACGGACTTTGTGAAAGCTAGTCAACTTGTGGCATCTCTCCGAGGATCAGCGGCGGAGGTTCTTCAAGGAATTCCAGCTGATAAGTTGTCGGATCTAACGACCATCGAGAAGGCTTTGGAATCCAGATTTGGAGACAGCCATCTGACGCAATTTTATAGAACTGAAATGAAAACAAGAAGACAGAAACCAGGAGAAAGCCTTCAAGAATTGGCTGCCGATGTGGAAAGACTAATGAGCCTGGCCCACGCCGAGTGCCCTCTGGATGTTCGGGAAAGTTTAGCAGCTCAGTACTTCGTCGACGCCATCAGAGACGAAGACACGCAACATTCAACCAGATTGATGGACGCAAAAGATCTGAAATCATCCCTGGCTTATAGTATGAAATATGAGGCCGCGAGAACTGTTTCCAAGACATCCAGACACGTCAGATCAATGGGGACGGAGGATCATACGAGTAGAGAAAGAGATGATAAATTTGAATTCTTCTTCAACAGACTGGAAAAAGAGACTGGAAAACAGTAGTATTTCTGGAAGGAAGAACACTCCTCGGCGAAGCCCGAATGTCACTTGCTGGAAGTGCAGCAAGAAGGGCACGTGCAGAGGGAGTGCCAGGCTTTTACTTCGAACCAGGAAAACTAACAAATGGCTGTCTTGCGGGGCGAAGGCTGCCTTCTCTGAATAGAGCCCCTGAAGTAGGACCGAGAGTCTCCTCGCTTAGCGGAAAGAAAAATGGACTCTACTTGGAAGGATCTATTTGTGGTATCCAGTGTTTGATGTTGGTGGATACAGGTGCAAACGTCACTCTTTTAAGAACAGACTTGGCACAAAAATTGAAGGAACAGCTTATTTACACGGCTCCTAACATTTCTTTAAAGACCGCCACTGGTGAAAAAACGGAAATACGAGGAAAACTGGATGCATCCATTGAATGTGGCTCGAGAAAATTTCATCACAGAATCTACGTAGCTGACATCACCGATCCCTGCATTCTCGGCCTGGATTTCCTTCAAAAATTCAACTTCACAGTAAATCTGGAGAAGAACGAGATACGGACAGGAGGAGAGGAAATTCCTCTGTTTTCAGCTAGTGTACAGCATTCAAAGTCGTGCTCCGTATTGGTCAAAAAGAGAACTATAATACCAGCAAGATCAGAATGTCTTATCCAGGGAATTCCCGAAGTTCCTGGACAGTTCAGATATGCTGTAACAGACTTTCATAGCCAAGTTCCCCAGAAGGGTGTTCTTGTGGCAGCCACACTGGTTGATTTGGAAAGGGAAGCCATCCCCGTTGGAGTTCTGAATTTGAATAATACATCCAAGATTCTGGACAAAGGAGCTGTTATTGCGACCTGCGAACCAGTGGTGGATATCGTCGCTCGTCCTCAAGAATTTTCTGAAGCACACAACACCTTTCGTCAATTTTGGAAAGTCTTGAAATGCTGAATGAAAAACAGCGAAGAGAAGTAAGGAAGTTACTTAAAGAATTTCAGAACTTGTTTTCAACCTGTGACGCTGATGTTGGCCACTGCAATATGACACAACATAGAATTAACACAGGTGTCCATCCACCAATCAAGCAATACCCAAGGCGTTTGCCTCTTTCAAGAAAAGAAGAAGCAGATCATCTAGTTAAAGACATGGTTGATAATGGGATAATTGAGGAATCATCAGGCCCTTGGGCTTAACCTATTGTGCTTGTTAGAAAGAAAGATGGATCAACACGATTCTGTGTTGATTACAGGAAACTGAAAGAAATTACGAAGAAGGACAGTTATCCCCTACCACGAATAGACGACACCCTGGATGCTTTGAATGGAAGTCAGTGGTTTACGACACTGGATTTGAAAAGTGGATACTGGCAAGTTGAGATCCGACCTGAAGATAGAGAGAAGACAGCCTTCACCACCGGACAAGGACTTTGGCAATTTAAGGTAATGCCTTTCGGACTTTGTAACGCCCCAGCAACATTTGAGAGACTGATGGAGACAGTATTACGTGGACTATATATAACGTCTGAAGCCTGCTTAGTGTATCTAGATGACATTATAATAGTAGGGCGAACATTGGAAGAACATCTAAGTAACCTTCGTAAAGTATTCCAGAGGCTACAGAAAGCCAACCTAAAGTTAAGTCCCAAGAAATGCAGGTTTTTCCAAAAGGAGGTTACTTATCTCGGACACGTTATTTCAGCAGAAGGAGTTAAAACTGATCCAGGAAAAATTAAGGCAGTAGTTGATTGGCCTCGTCCAGAGACGGTACACGATGTCAGAAGTTTCCTTGGACTGTTCACCTATTATCGTCGTTTTGTGAAAAATTTCTTCACAATAGCAAGACCTCTACATAAATTAACTGAAGCTAAATCAAATTTTAATTGGACAGAAGAATGTGAGAAATCTTTCAATAGTTTAAAGCAGGCTTTGACATCTTCTCCTATTTTGACCTACCCCCGGACTGACAAAGATTTCATTTTGGATACGGATGCTAGTAATGAAGGAATAGGAGCCGTGCTGTCCCAGAATATAGGAAACGAAGAACGTGTCATCGCTTACTTCAGCAAGAGCTTGGGTAAGCCAGAAAGAAATTATTGTGTCACACGTAAAGAATTACTGGCCATTGTTAAATCTATAGAGCATTTCCATCACTACCTCTATGGACGGAAATTTCTTCACGAGGAGACTGAATCCGTGCTTCCCTTAAGATGGCTTTTTTGAATTTTTAAGGAACCTGAGGGACAGATAGCTCGCTGGATCAAGACTTCAGGGCTGCATGATTTCGGAAATCCAGCATCGCAAGGGACCTCTCACGGAAATGCAGATGCCCTTTCTCAAGACCCTCTGTACAGCTGCAAACATTGCGATGCAAAAAAAAGTTTGGAATGGAGATAGATATTTCCGTGGAGGTTTAACAGCGACATCTATGATCCCTGGTCTTCATGTGAGATCCAAAAGGCACAGCTAAGAAGATCTAATATTAAACCAATTTTGGAAATG
>BGPR01041920.1:0-13458 GCA_013235015.1 Araneus ventricosus | reverse complement strand
AATATTAGACTTTTAAATTTATTTCTAACTAAGGTTTTAACACTATTCCAAAACAACGGATGCTTTTGTTAACATGGTAGCGTTTCTGGATAGGCATTCTTTCTGTAAATTCCGAGATGTAAAATTGTTACGTACAGAAAACAAAGGTTGATGCCACCAAACCAGATGAAACGAAGATAGACAAATCAAGTTTACGTAGTTATCATTATATGCTGTTTTGGACTGGAGGTTCGAATCAGTTTTAATATTTTCCCCTTCATATTCTTCTTTTCACAAAAACAGCTATATTGTAACTTATGTGACATAGTAATATATAAATGAGCCCAGTTGAATGAAATATTTTAATATCCTATAGACATTTATTTTTAATAAAATTTTCGTAATGTAGTAAACTTTTCTAACAACCGAATACTGTCTGTTTTCAGATGCAGAAACCCTCCGCACTTTTGCGCATGCGCTAGTCGGCTTTGATTTCACCTAAATGGGGGGTAAGGTATAAGGTGGAGAGGTTTATTTTTTATTAAAAATCATATAGAAACATTATATAAGTTTCGAATTGAAGCAAAATATCAGGATTCAAAAAGAAATTGAATATCGGCATTGGAGAAGAATAGTTAAAAGAAAAACGCGACTAACAAAAAAACTCCTAAAAAGCGTTCTTATATCATTTCACCCTTCTGCGCAGTAAAATCGTCCAAAAGTGATAAGCGTAGGTTTCTGCAACGAACAGTATGTCAGATGTTTTATTAAGATTAATACAAAAAGTATAATACACGAAATAAATAATAATACATAAATACATGCATAATACAAAAAGTATAAATACGCAAATTAGTATTTTCTTTACTAAAAAGGGAGAAAATATTTTCAAGAAAAGCACATTTCTTTTATTCCATATACATGAATGAATGAACCGTTATTAAGAACACGGCGACTAACTGGCCTTCTATTTACTCACTGCAGGTGTAAATAATGGCACGTTTATCATCATGTGACGAGGGGGGAAAAAACTGGTCACTCATTGTTCTTCAGAACACAATTTCGCTCAAATTCTTGTTGCCAGATAGTGGGAGAGAAGTAGTTTCGGAAGTCGTCTGCGTGTCGCCAAGTGCCTTTGACAGACGAGTACGACTTCCCGCAATGTTTTCTATTCATTGAAGAGACTGTTTTTCCCGCATTTCTGCCATCGCGGTCCATCGTGAATTCTTTTTTTTTCTTTTTTTTTTCTTTTTCTTTTTAGTTCGGTATCCTGCCCTTCTTTTCTAGCACATCCTTCTCCATTTTCTCCGATTTCCTATTGATGAAAAGGAATTCCGCTATGGTTAGGAGAATTCAATTTTTTTTCTTCTTCTCTTTCTCTGTTCTGTTCTTTTTGCTGTTATTATTTTCCGTTCTCTCCTCCTCTTTTTGAGTGGCAACAGTCAATACATAACGAAACGGCGCAAACAAGTACTGGAATTTTTTTTTCTAAACTTTTATCTTTCCTTGCCTTTTTATTTTATTTGTTTATTCTTATTTTATTTACTTGTCCTTTTTTTATTTTTCCAAGTGTCCTGATTTTCCATAGGGTCTGAAGAACCTTTACTCTATACTATACTATAGAAGTTCTGTGTCAAAAGTAAAGAATGGATGGATGAAAATTTTTTGAAGGAAAAAAAAAATGAAATATGAAATAATTATTTGGAAAGCGGAGTAAATTCTTTGAATGTACGTTCGATTAAAAGCCATTTTTTTTTTTTTCGTTCTTTTCAATCGAAAAATGGTTTTGAAATGGTATATATTTTCGGAATTTTTTTTTACGTTCCTCTACACACCGAAATTCAATGAATAGACTGACGAATGCTTTTATATTTAATTGATATTTAAGTACCAGATCGCTTTCAATGCCTAAACTTCAGCGTTAAGCAATTTTCATAGCCATTATGAATAAACTCGAGGGTTGTGACATTGGGGAAAAAAAGTTTTGAAGTCTGTATTTGAAATAAAAGCCTTATTTTTGATTTCTCCAATGCATTTTTAAGTAAGGCGGATGTTTTTGAACGGTTTTCACAGCAGCAATTTTTGAAGCGAAAGCTTTATTTATTTTTTTTTTTTCCTTCTTTTTGGAGATAAAAATGTTTATATTCATCATACTTGAAAGGGCGCTCAATTTATTTTGCATATCTCGTGGAGTATCGGTTTTGCGATGCCAAATTTATTTCTGAAATTATATGTTTATTGAGATGAAGTCATGCGTGTAATATCTGCTTCCACGCCCTTTCTGCACTTCGGTTAAAAGAATTTTTCAAGATTGCTTTCGGAATTTGATGATTATCGCTCTAGAAATTTCGCTGGAAAGTTTAATTATTGTTGACAAAGGACAAATTCATATTTTTTCCCCTTGTAAAGAACCCAAAATTTTTATCTCAACGTTATTTTCTAAGTGAACGAATATCTTTTTTTATATCTACACGGCCCGAATAATAAACAATTCAATTTTTTTGCATTGAATTTTAGAACGGATTTGGGTTTCCTATAAATGCAGTTAAACGAAATTTCATTTGATAAATGTTGATAGCAAAATTTCTCAGTTTAATGCATGTAAGAAAAGGCGTGTACAAAAAATGAACCGATACAGTCCCTTGAAAACAACCTAGCAATTTCGCTGCAGGTTCTAGACCAGGGTATGTTACACTTTTTATCGCTAAAAAACTGCTCAAACTGCTGTTTTCCGTCCTCCAGAGAATTTATTTTTTTAACTTTAGCGAAATTTGAATAAAGCGAAACAGATGGTACTCCAAAGGTGCTAAATCAGAACTATATGGAGGTAGGGGTAACATCCCAGGCAAGCTTCAAAAACTTCCGCTAGGGGCGAAAGACGCATATGGTCTGGTGTTATCCAGGTGAAATACATCCAATTAAATTGACAGATTCTAGGCGCTTCTGGTCAATGGCTTGCTTCAAATTGTCCATCTGTGTGACTACATATTTAATCGAATTAATTGTTTGGTTAGGTGGCAGCAGCTCGTAGTGGACAATATCCTTCCATACCACCAGCAACAGAGCACAGCATTTTGGGAATGGATATTAGCATTTTGGGTAGTTGATAGCGCCTCACAGGAATAACACTTGATCATTTTCGCTCAACATTATTGTAGACGATTTGTTTTTCCTCTCCCATTTCGAAAAATGAATCATTTTCGTTATGTTTGAGCAATAAATCTCACGTTGAAATACGGCCCACTTAAAGTTTTCTCTTAATCTGTGGGGTACCCAAACATCATGGCGACAGCCGAAGCCAATTCGCATCAAATGGTCGAATTCGAGTCTGAGTCTCTCTGCTGTTTCACGAGTTGTTGTTATACGTTGAGTACTTGGGATAAGCTTCTGATTTGCTCGTCATCAACCGCGGATGGCCTATCGGAGCGTTGCTGGTGTTAAGCTGGACATTCACGGGGAGACCGCTCCACGCAATTTGGAGCGCACTGCTCCGAAACCTGACGTCAATAGAAAAATCCGACGAGAATCGTTGTAGTGCCGTCGAAAAGTTTGGATTTTCATCTTCGTGTGTTATCCATGTAAAGAGTTGGGTCATAGAACCGAATGCTGTCGTGGGGGTGGGAGCGAGGCTCTCTCATAAAAGAGAAAACTGCAAAATGTTCGTTTTGAAAGCGGGAAGAGAAGTAGGTACAGTTGCTCTAAGAGATCGGAGTGCCCTTTGCATGGAGCCTGCGCGAATGACACCACCTAAATGGAAGGCTGAAAATTGGAATGGTGTGAAGTGCTACCACGCCATTTGGGTTGGAGTGGTCTCATCGTGATTGGCCAGCTTTAAACGTGAAATTTGTCCAGTTTGAATTTTCCAAACCATTTGTGCAGAGTTCGGTCCCTTACAGCATTGGCTCCGTCAGCAGCCAATATCTTTTTCGCGGCATAAAATAATTCTTGTCTTTGCCGGTAGTAAAAAAGCATTAAATCCCTCTCCATGTTTATACTGGCACCAAAGGCAAAGAATTATCGATAGCTTCAATCAGGGGTGACGCCGGGGATGCTGTGCCTCCCGTCGGAGAACATTTTTGTACAGTTTATTCAACTGTAGTTGATAAATAATCTGGCGAAAATTTGGAACCAATTTTATTACACTCGTCCCCCCATACAGCAGGTCTTGCCCACTTGTTGCGCAAATCGCTCCCCCTCGTCGGGCAAATTCTATCGCCATTCCTGGTTTCAATATCCCGAGACTAGCACTTTTGGATGATTTTATTCCGGAAAGGGATGCCAGGCTATGAGTAAGATGGGCGCATTTCCGGAGTTCTTTGTTAGTTCACGCTAAGTAAAATATAAACATCTCCCCCTTCTTTCTCACTTTCCCCCTATTTTGGTGAAATCAACTCCGCCTGGCGCATGCGCAAAAGCGCGGAGGGTTCCGGAATCCGAAAACATACAATACACCAATGTTGATGTCATAAAACATAAATATCGGCAAAAGCACCACTTTACAGGAAATATCTAATTTCGAAGGCTGCTAACAGCATTTCAGCGTTCCTACAGTGATAAGTACAAGCTATTAGAAAACGGCGGATACTTTCCGAACAACCCAATATACAGATTTCCCACTTATATCCGTTACACCTCCCTTAACTTCTAAACGGCGACAGGTTAAGCCATAAAGTTGGTGTCTAGGTATAGTAAAAAGGCTATGCGCCACTCGATGAGACAACTAACAACGCCATCTATCGGCGAAGTTTGGAATTAGCGGTCCTATCTAGAAAACGGCACAAGATACGAGAAAAAAGTCAATTAGAAAATTTGGGACCACTCTCGATTTAGTACGAAAAGATACCTTGCGCACATTAATACTCAAAACAGAATGTAAAAAATGAACATTTGTTTGATTGTGATTTTCAACACTATGGCGTCGTGAAACGCGAGCGAAGCGAGAAATCCAGTCCAGAGTGCAAATGTGTACAGTGGCGAACGGAGAGCATTTTGAGCTGTATAAGTAAATGATCCAGAAGACTCAGGGGCGTGTCTCATTTTCTTTCTTCAACTCTTTATGACATGACAATTTTCGAAACAGAATGCAAAAAATAAACAAATGTTTATTTTTTGCATTCTGTTTTGAGTATTTTTGTGCACAATGTATCTTTTCGTACTAAATTGAGAGTGCTCTACAACTTTCTAATTGACTTTTTTCTCGTATCTTTCACCGTTTACGAGATAGGACCGCTAATTCCAAAATTTGCCGATAGATGGCGTTGTTAGTTGTCTCATCGAGTAGCGCATAGCCTTTTTACTATACCTAGACGCCAACTTTATGGCCTAAGCTGTCACCGTTTAGAAGTTAATGGGGTGTAACGGATATAAGTAGGAACCCTGTATGCGCAGAAAAGTATTAATTAAAAGTAAATAAATAAATTTGCATATTGTATTCTAAGTTGAGCATAGCCGGTGTGATCTGTTGGTAGTATCTCGGTTCAATCACAAGGTCTCGTGCTCGAGACTGGATTTCATCAAAAACCTGTTGCGTCGGTAAAGACCCAAGTCCAGTTGATTTCGTGTGTTCCTTTTATTTCGTCCAAATAAACACTCTTTTTTCCTTTTAATCATTTATTTTGAGGATGACGAATACCACGCAAACACTTTTGACGACGCAACATCTAGAAAATAATAATAACATTTTAAATCGTCCAATGCGCCGGTTCTATGGTTAGAACCCCACTCGTCCCTGTTTCCATAAAGGCTGATTGAATTCCCCATCGGATTGGGAAGAGGAGCGCTTTTACACTCTTTTTCCTTATTTATTTCTCATAAAACCAGCGGGAGTGGCCTCCCCGAAACTTTCTCGCACACGACCAGTAATGTGGGGTGGGTAAACACCCAGTGGGTAGGTAAATATTCTTGGGGTATTTACCCTAGGCCTGGTTATTTTGAGAAAAAAATTATAAAATGGTTATTTAGAATGAAACATATAAAATTTATGAATTCCCAAAAACTTAATATTTTGCAAAAAAAAAAAAAATGCGTTTGTTCTCAATTTTTTTCTCGCGCTGAGTTATCACAACTTTATTTAACGTTTTTAAGTACGAAATCTTACTCCAGATATCAAGCAAGATATCACCCCACCATACTGGAGAATGTCAGAACGAAGTTTCGATCCAGAGGTTGCCATAATTTCCGAAGCGCGTGTTTACGGCTCGCTACAATTTCCTTCGTAAAACCGCCAAGGTCAAACGCCAACCATACTAACTTAAGTAAAATAAGCGAAACGCTCGCCAACACACAGTCGCAATATGCAGTTTGAACTAAATATGCAATTTGAACACCTGTTTTTTAACTGACTAAGATGAAAATTGGGCACAGATCTAAAATTAATGTTAGCATCTGTGATACCAAGTTTTATTTACCTAAGTCAAAGGGCTTATGAGATATAATTTTTACAAGTATGCCATTATATAGACCGACAGACAGTCAACCCTTTGACTGATTTGTCCCAAAAGTTTATACGGACCTACATTCCTGATGATAAAACTGTGTACCAAATTTTATCTAACTAGCTATTCAAGTTTGTGAGTTATCGCGTTCACATTAACACGGACATATAGACAGACTTCCCGTGGACGGATTTGGTTCAAAATTTGGTAGAAACCTGCAAATTATGTGTCAAGACCACATACCAAATTTCATCCCTGTAGGTTTAATAGTTTTTGAGTTATTGTGTTCACAGACACACAGATAGACATAATTCTAAAATTGTGTTTTTCGGACTCAAGGAGGTCTAAAACGTGGAGATTCGTCAAAATCTCGAGTTCGAATTTTTTTTGACGATTATAATACTTTCCCTTTGTATACGAGAAAGTAAAAAGCAGTGCCGGATCGACGTTCCATTCCCCCTATACCCCTGGTTGTCCTCATCATCTGATCATGATTCAAAATAATGAGGTTCGCGCCAAGATAACCTTAATGTAGCCTTAAAGTGGGCTTTATTTATTTTAACTAAACTATTATATTTAACACCCAGTTGTATTCAAAATGAAAACGATCTTATTAAATGGGGTCATTTGTATTCACAATAAAACAAAAAACGAAAAAAAAGTATAAGAAATTCCTCACCAAATGTATTCCATTCATAATGAAACAAAATCAAAATTAGCAATGGAAATGGTTCGCCATAATTCATAATTGATTGCTTTGCAGTAAAGATGCATTGAAGAGCAATAATCAATGCGCATGCTCATTTACCATTTACAACAACACGAAATCCTTTAACACTTCAATTATAATACTCATCTAGAAACGAAAACCAACTCTAAATACCCTCTGAGACCTCAGACATTAAATTAATTTTAGCATGCAGCTCACGTAGATCTACCGAAAACCGTACAGCTAGAATCTATCATGAAATAATCGTCTGCGCCAGAATTATAAATTCGGATAGTCACGTCGAGCGCCATATGTCGATGGCTGAAAAAGTCGTTTGGGACTTCAGTAATGTAGCTTTAATCGCAAAATATATCGCATTTTAAGAAAAGGATTAAGCTCACTTCTAAACATAAAAAGGGGGAGGAAGAAGGGTAAAAAAGGGGGGATTTCTTTTATGCGAAACGATGTTTCAATCTTGACAGTTTGAATAGAAAAATGGCAGCTGTATCGGCCATCAGTTTCAGAATACGAACCGTGATAAATTCGCAAAATATTCTGTTTTTTTTTTCCTTAGAATTTTTTAAGCCTTTTCTTTGTCATACTTTATTTATTGTTGTTATGTTTTAATAATATTTTTTTCGTCTTCTAAAATACTGATTGATTTATTTCAAATCGGGCAAGCAAACGATTTCTTGTTCTTTCCTTGTTCTGTGATATCATTCTGAAAGGAGAAAAAAATGAAACGTGATCTGTATTCTAGTATCGTTTAGAACTGTTAAAAATTTGTGACCTGCGCTGGTAGCAGTGATAGATTACGAAATGTCAATGCCAGCGAATCAAAACAAGCTTGGAATAAGATGAAATGCCGGAAAAGATGTTTATTTCTACATATCACAAGGCAGTTGGGGCCACTGAATTAGCGACACTAATTACTTGAAAGGACAACTTTCAATCCGTATAACGATTTACAATAAAATACTGTCACTTCATCTAAATACTTTTTTTTCATAATTTTTCGATACCTTACAGTATTATAGTATTAAAGTTTAGAGAAAAGTTCACATCTTCACTTTCATATAACAAAACTTTATTTTCTTTATCCATGTTACCACTGTATTTTCTGGAATAGTTTCGTTATTGAAACAAATAAAACGAATAACAACTAAACAGGAAAAAATTGGCAATTTCATTGATGAAGATATCATACATTTATTTTAAAGTCGGCATTTTTTTAGATCGATTGGCAATTGTTAACAAGAGTATCAGGACATTTTAAAAATTTACCAATGTGGTTCTATTCCAAACAATTATTGCAATGGAAATTTTTCAAACGGAATACTACTTCTGTGATTAATTATTAAATTCTGTGCCTTTTCATTTTTAATGGAATTCTGATTCATTTATTGATTTCTACATATATTGACGTTATTAATTGATTACTATACCTTATTTCTAACACATTGATTCGTTACATGAAAGCGTCTGTAAGCCTATAAATCTCTGCCAATGTTTAAATATTTTAATATAGAAGATAGAATGCGTATAACTTCTGCAACCATTTAATTTGTGAAAGGATGTAGCTATAGTAATAAAAATGGTGTCGTAGGAAAGTGAGTAGGCTCTACTCACTGAGACCACTCGCAGTGCCCCTGGCGGCGAAAGGTGAAACTTAGAGATCCTAGCTCAAACCCTATTGGCAGTAAGGGAAAATAATCAGTTAGAAAGTTGATCAATGCCAAAAACAAAGAAAATCCAAAAAAGGTGTTACAATAAATATTTTCATTTGAATTTTTATTTGTTAAAATAAATTGGTCTAAAAACCTTAATATATCTCGTAATTAGAATTACATTTTATTGTTACATGTTTTTTAATAAAAACTTCAGAAAGAAGAGTAGGCTTATATGAGTACTCAAGATTGGTAATTGCAATAGAAGTTCTGTGATCAGTCATGTAAAATATTTAAAAATTTATTAACTTTCTCTGATATCATAACTGTAATTGCAACGATCCAAATCATTTACCATTATGCCACTGTCTGTCTATTTAAATATTATCTTGTAAATAGTTTTTGCTGTTGTCCGTTCTCGTGATGGCAACATGTTCTGTGTTCTTATTTGTTTTTTTAGATTATATTTTTTAAATAAAAGTAGTAGAGAAAAAGAATATGGAGGCCTTTTTAGGAGGGTGCCATTTTTTTTTCTTTCTTGACCGAATCAGATCGGCAATAATTTTAGCGCGTCTTTTGATGGCAATTTTCATCTCTTTTTTGATTACGGATTGAAAAGAACTATGGAATGAATAGGAGATAATAGCCTTTGTTGCTGAAACTCCCCCCAAAACCCCAATCAAATCGAATCCAAAGTAGTAGAAAATCAGATAGATTGGTGATAGTTGTCTCTTTATTCTTTTCATTTAATTATTCTTGTATTGATGAATGTTGTAATTAAAAATCTTTTTAAAGTAAAAGGAATAATGACTCGGGGCCAAGAACATTACTGTAATGATATACTAAAATGATTATAAAATCTTGTTAAAAACTAGACCAATTGTATAAAACAATAAATCTGAAGAAAGAAAATTATCATGTTTTGAATCAACATTCGATTTAATTCGTTTTGGAACGATTCCTTTATTAAAGAGGTTTTACTACGTTACATAAATGTTGAGAAACGTTTATATTTTAATTTTGTACTGTCTATGAATTTTTGACGAGATTCAATTCCTCGAACCAAATTTTATGCCACACATGATATGCAAAATATGTAACGAAAATTCCCGTAACTAAAATATCTTTAAACACCTATTACATTTTAAACATGCCACATGCTATAATCATCCAAATTTTGGCTTTAAAATAATTCTAAAAGGAACAAAAAAAAGTGACAACTACCCTTTTGCAGCGTTAGAAAGAATATAAGGTGCTGCTTAAGTGTAATTATGTAAAAAAAATGCGTTAAAAAAACCATGCGACTAACTTATTCGAGCCTTCAAGCTTTAACGAGCAAACGCCATTACCAAATCGAAACAAGAATAAAAATTCCAGCGGTCAAACGAGTTCACACGATTCTTCAAACCATGTTTCCTAGCAAACGATTTCTAATTCTCTGACGATGGAACGATTGAAAATCTGTTCTCCTTAATTAACTACGTTCCGAACCTGCAGAGGGTCATCCCCTAAAAAGTGGTTCACTTTTTCACAAGCACCTGCTAAGCCAGTTCGATACATTTCTGTCGCTCTAACTAATAATTCGTGACATTCGATCAATACATCGTTTAAAAAGAAGCGCTTTTTAATTTGACAGCTCCGAGGAAAATTTATATGCGGCGTTTAAAAAAGCGAGCATTTATCGTCTGCTTATCTAAGCCGGAGTTTTGGAATGGAATTTATTTTGTATTCTTCCTTTGTTTCGTGTTATAATAGGGGGGATGAATCGATTTGGGAGATCGATTAAAATTTTACGTGTTGATAAGATTAGAAAATTCGATGCGTTTTGTATTGAATGCATAATATATTAAAGCGGTTGAAAGACTGATTCTTCTTATTTCATACAACACGTTTCATTAAATGGTGTTACTTTTAAAAAATCAAATTTTGTTGAAGTTGTATATAGCGAAAGAAATAAAAATATGGCAATTATTAGTTTCGGGGAATAAATCCATTGGGAGATCTGTTAAAATTTTACGTGGTGATAAGATTGGAAAATTCGATGCGTTTTGTATTGAATGCATAATATATTAAAGCGGTTGAAAGACTGATTCTTCTTATTTCATACAACACGTTTCATTAAATGATGTTACTTTTAAAAAATCAAATTTTGTTGAAGTTGTATATAGCAAAAGAAATAAAAATATGACAATTATTAGTTACATTTGCGCATTTATGTTAAAAAAATCGCTCGCATGTGTAATATTTTTAGCATTTAATTTTTTAATCAGCATTGAATATTGAAATTAAACAGAAAAAAGCGCCATATTCTGGATGGGGAGGACTTTCTCGTTACTTTTAGCCTATAGATAAAAGTATTAATTTCAATCGTTAACAATTTTTGCTTTTTGAAATTTCTAACTGCCGGATATGGATAACATCGGCACGATATTTAATCCTTGTGAACACCGTCGCCAACTTATAAAATATACAGTGGAACCTCGATCATCCTGGCCTCTATCAACCGAACAGAGTCGGTGCCAGAAAATGCAAATGTGTTTTTTCATTTTTTAATAAAATCAGCAGATTTTGCAGAAAAATATATCTAAGTTGGCAGTGGAGCATATTTCACGATGCGAAGGTTTGTAAAAGGACATTATCGGGAAGTGTTCCTTTATAACTCAAGGAGTTATTTAGAGAGGAAAAAAATTTAAAATTGTTTCATTCTTATACAGGGTTCCCCCCTTTAACTTCAGAACGACGGCAGCTTTAGTCATGCAAGTAGTGTCCAGGTATAGTAAAACGTCTATGCGCTATGCGATGAGACATCTTACAACGCCACCTGGTGGCGCACTTCGGAGTTAGCGTTCCTATTTCGAAAACGGTACAAAATAGAGGGAAAATGTCAATTACAAAGTTTTAGAGCGTTATCGATTTAGTACAAAGAGACACCTTGTGCATATTAATACGAAGAACAGAACCCTTAAAATGCGCATTTATTTGCTAGTATTTTCCGAAATTGTGACGTCACTAGAGTTTGACAAAATGAGAAAATGTTATTTTTCAGACAAAAGATAAGTTATTTAGAGAGGAAAAAAATTTAAATTGTTTCATTCTTATACAGGGTTCCCCCCTTTAACATCAGAACGACGGCAGCTTTAGTCATCAAAGTAGTGTCTAGGTATAGTAAAACGTCTATGCGCTATGCGATGAGACAACTTACAACGCCACCTGGTGGCGCACTTCGGAGTTAGCGTTCCTATCTCGAAAACGGTACAAAATAGAGGGAAAATGTCAATTACGAAGTTTTAGAGCGTTATCGATTTAGTACAAAAAGACACCTTGTGCATATCAATACTAAGAACAAAACCCTTAAAATGCACATTTGTTTGTTCGCATTTTCCAAAGGTTATTTTTCGAGGAAAAAATGACCCCCATTATACTTTTCCTGTGGTAATAACTCAAACAGCAGGTGTAGGGACCTTTCCGCGAACATTGCAGGACTTTCGATGATGTATTACGGTTGCTTGTGCTAGCACGCTACCTACATGCTAAACCGTGTGCGAAGCGAAATTCAAACAATGGCTCAAATCTGTTGTAGATGACTGAGTCTACTTTGAACACCGGGAATAAAGGTATCTTTTGTGATAATTAATTGGTTTTTCTCTTTTTAACCCGTTTTGTGACGTCACAGTTACGGAAATCGCGAACAATAAAATGTGCAATTTAAGCGTTCTGTTCTTAGTATTAATATGCACAAGGTGTCTTTTTGTACTAAATCGATAACGCTCTAAAACTTTGTAATTGACATTTTCCCTCTATTTTGTACCGTTTTCGAGATGGGAACGCTAACTCCGAAGTTTGCCACCAGGTGGCGTTGTAAGTTGCCTCATCGCATAGCGCATAGACCTTTTACTATACCTGGACACTACTTTCATGACTAAAGCTGCCGTCGTTCTGAAGTTAAAAGGGGAGTGGCCCTTATTAAAGTGGGAATACTGTAAGCAACTCAATGGCAATCTGAGCAAATTTCATGGATTCATTACAAATTTGTTGAAAAGTTTTGCGTAATTGAGAAGGGGAAATACTTTTTGAGTGATATTGTTAATTATTACTATTTGAAAATACCCCTTTAATTAAAATAACAGGTAAATTATATAAAATGGAATTTAAACACAGTAGAACTCGATAGACCGAGACCTCCATTAACTGAACCGGTACCAGAAAACCAAACTGTGGTTTTCGTTTTTGAATAGAGTCAGCGAATTTTTCAGAAAAGGGTGTTGAAATTGGCATTGGAGACGAATTTTGCGGATTTTTAGGATGCGAAAGCTAATAAAAGGCCATTATTGGGAAGTGATCCTTCATAACTCAAGAAGTTATATATTTAGAGGAAAAAAATAAAATAAAAAATAAGTTCCATTCTTAAGTACTTCCACAGTGATGTGAGCGAATTCCATTCATTTTCAAGAATAAAAATGGTTATGTCGAAAAACTGTAAATGTGTCGGAAAGTTTCGTGTTTCTGAGCGGGAGAAAATATTCTTTTGAGAATATTCTTATTTCCTTAATAATGTTGGGGAAAAAAGAGCGAAAACAGTAATATTCGCGAATTCTCTTGTTAAAACTGATTCACAAAACGACTGTAAGAAGTTTGTTAACTAATAAAAGAATTTGTAAATGTGTGATAG
>BGPR01041919.1:0-13459 GCA_013235015.1 Araneus ventricosus | reverse complement strand
GTTGATTCTGAAAAACAATTTTTTGCTTCAGTATATTTGGTGTTGATTCCAAATAAGAATAAGATTCTTGGCAGTATTTCCTAATATTTACTTTGGTAATTAACATTCCTTTAATAATTGCGACATGCGACTGAGTTTTTCGTTCTTCTTCTACTTATTCATAAGAGAAAAGACCATTCAAATTATTTGTGCGAAAGTATTTGAATAATTACACGCAACGATTATCGGTTGAAACATTGCCAGTGTTCAATTTTGTCATTTTTTCCTGAATAATATAGTTAGAAATAAATGCGAGTCAGCAGACTCTGACCGACTTCCATATGTGTGAGACATATCGCATATGCCCGTCTTCTCTGCTCTACTACCTTCGGATTTTTTGATTTTTCGCGCCTTTTTTACTTTCTCGTATACGAAGTATACAAAGATGAAAGTATTGTAATCGTCAAAGAATTCGAACTCGAGATTTTGACGAATCTCCACGTTTTAGACCTCCTGAGTCTGAAAAACAAAATTTTGGAATTATGTCTGTCTGTGAACACGATAACTCGAAAACTATTAAAGCTACGGGGATGAAATTTGGTTTGTGACCTTGGCACATGATTTGTAGGTGTCTGTCAATGTTTGGACAAAATCCGTCTAAGGGAAGTCTCTCTGTCTGTCCGCGTTCATGTGAACACTATAACTCAAAAACTTGAATAGCTAGATAGATAAAATTTGGTACACAGTTTTATCATCAGGAATGTAGGTCCGTATAAAATTTTGGGCCCAATCCTCTAAAGGATTGACTGTCTGTATAATCGCATATTTTTGATCGCAATAACTTATTAACAAAATTACTTAGATAAATGAAATTTTGCATGTGACCTTCTAATCTTAATTGTAGATTTATGTCCAATTTTTGTGTTAGTCGGTATAAAAAAAAGGCGTTCAAAATTTCCATTTTCGCTGTCTTCAATATTCTACGACGCAAAAAAAAAGGCCCCGACTGATCTTGGCTCAATACCAACTTGTACCCACGCTCTTTCGCTGAGTTAAGTTTCGCTTATTTTTTTTCTCCACTGCGTTTGGGACGCTTGTTCGTTTTAATGCCTTTTAGCTTATTTTTTTCTCTGCATATGTTAGGGAGTATACGAGAAAGTTTAAGGGCTTGCTGTGATTGGGGACAACGGAACAGACTATCTAAAAACGGAACGTATGGTCACATTATGTATGAACTCATTTTTATGAGAAAGCTCTGCTTGGTTACAGTTAGAGATCGAGTGTTTTGATTTAGGTTGTCATTAATTAATTATTTTAACAAAAGGCAAATAGCCCGTTACGAAACTTCAATCTTCATTCGTATATTTTAAATACTAGAGCCAAATACGGCTTTATCAGTTAATTCTAGATGTTTCCTTTCTCGAGGTGCTGACTGTAGCTTGTAATATGAATGATTAGAATTTAATTAATATTTCAAGCTGGCAAGAGCGTTCTTCAAAAATTTATGTACGACTAAACAACTTCTTTTTTGTAAATAGCTAAGTAAATTATTTTTGATATAAAGAACGGTTATTTTTTGAGTCTGATGGTACAACCCTTACGCTGTTTTAAAGTAAGTAGGAAAATGTGTTATTATATCATCAAACAGGAAATTTGTTCGGTTTACAATTTACTATGACTTTAGCCCATGGTATAACTTCAAGAACGGTCGCGAATCCTAACTAACAAAATCAAACTTAAGAAAATTCATTTAGTAATTACTAGGGATGTAACGAATATTCGGCCTATTCGGCTCTTTAGCCGAATATTCGGCTGGTCGAATACTAAGCAGATATTCGGCCGAATAATTTCATAATAATAATATTTTTTAAATGTGCGCTTTTATACATATTTAGCAAAGAATCTTGTGCAGAATTACATTTCGGTACATTTATTATCAAGAAAATTGAACATTTACTCAATTTTAAATAAATTTTGTGTATTTAATAATGTTACATATCATTGTAAAACATGAAATTGTGATATAAGATCAATAAATTATCAGTATTTTCAGCGAAAAATAATTTTCTTTTGGTTTATTATAAATTACCAGATTCAGAAAATAAAAAATGTTGGGTGATTGGAAAAAGAATGACATTATAGTGGATTTTTCGTCATCATCATTCACATTTTTCCTCATTTTTCCCCACCAATTAAGTGGACTCTCCCTCCCAGCTATTAGAAATTTTAAAAAAATCAAACTAGCAATTTACTTCTAATAATTTTAATTTATCCACTTAATTTTCTTCTGTGTCTGTCATTGCCCTGTTCTGCATTGATGACTCTTATTGTTTCTGTGAACCAAACCTAAAACCAGCGGGAGTGGTCTCCCCTAAACTTTCTCGTATACTCCTAACACATGTAGAGAAAACTAGAATAATAAAAGACGTCAAATAAACTTCCGTCGCAAGTAAACCAAAGTTGGAACCACGCGTGGTTTGAAGGATCAAAACAAATTCAAATCCTCTGCTCATTCTTTTGCGCAACAGGACCTGGCGAGACTCCCTAAATGTTTGCTTCCTTACAAAATCACTCCAGAATTGGTTTTTGGCAAACTGCCAAGTTTCGGAGCGTCCCTTTCTTGCACAGGCATTGCCACCAGTAGGCATGCGCAGGGAGTTGGTTTCAAAACTGAACAAGTATGCGATTATACAGACCGACAGACAGTCAACCCTTTGACGGATTTGGCCCAAAATTTTATACGGACCTACATTCATGACGATAAAACTGTGTATAAAATTTTATCCATCTGGCTTTTCAAGTTTTTGAGTTATAGCGTTCGCATGACCTCGAACATACAGACAGACAGACTTCCCGTTGACGGATTTTGTCCAAAATTTGATAGAAACCTACAAATTATGTTTAAAGACCACATACCAAATTTCATCCCCGTAGCTCTAATAGTTTTCGAGTTATCGTGTTCACAGACAGACACACAGACAGACAGACATAATTCCAAAATTGTGTTTTTCGGAATCAGGGAGGTCTAAAACGTGGAGATTCGACGTGGTAAAACGTGGAAATCTCGAGTTCGAATTTTTTGACGATTACAATACTTTCTCTTTGTATACTTCGTATACGAGAAAGTAATAAAAAGGATTTCTCATTTCTTATGAGAATAAACACTTTTTAAAATAATACAGAAATGTATCAACATTTTAACATTTTTACTTTCTCGTATACGAAGTATACAAAGAGAAAGTATTGTAATCGTCAAAAAATTCGAACTCGAGATTTTGACGAATCTCCATGTTTTAGACCTTCCTGAGTCCGAAAAACACAATTTTGGAATTATGTCTGTCTGTGTGTGTGTCTGTGTGTGTGTCTGTGTGTGTGTCTGTGTGTGTGTCTGTGAACACGATAACTCGAAAACTATTAGAGATAAAGGGATGAAATTTGGTATGTAAACTTGAAACATAATTTGTAGGTTTCTATCAACTTTTGGACAAAATCCGTCAACGGGAAGTCTGTCTGTGTGTATGTTCGAGGTCATGCGAACGCTATAACTCAAAAACTTGAAAAGCCAGATGGATAAAATTTGGTACACAGTTTTATCGTCATGAATGTAGGTCCGTATAAAATTTTGGGCCAAATCCGTCAACGGGTTGACTGTCTGTCGGTCTGTATAATCGCATACTTGTTAAGCCTTCGTTTCAAAACCATTTCCACGCGCATGCCTACTTAGCTATCTCTGGTACCAAGCGGGAGGATTACGTCCTTGAGACGGGTTTGTGATTGATATGTTTTAACCCGTTTTGCTTTCGCTCGCTCGTATAATAGCGGATCTTCCTGGAGTGTGATGGAAAATAAATATTGCTAAGTTTTAATACATAGGCATCTCTTTTAATATGATTCTTCACTTAAATATTTTACAATCACTATAATCTGCAATGAAAAACCTTCTGATATTCGTTGCATTCTGGATTACAGTAGGTTCGATTTTTTTTATCCACGCAAGGGGAGGGGAAATGACAAATTTTTTAGCAGTATACGAGAAAGTTTAGGGGAGGCCACTCCCACTGGTTTAAAATGTACTTTTAATAATAATCAATTTTATTAATTTTTTAATTTTTTTTTATTTAAAATTTGTGAAACCTTTTATTTACAATCAAAAGTAAATTGTTTTTTAAAAGTGGATATTCGGCTATTCGGCCAAATCGCTATTCGTTACATCCCTAGTAATTACTTATTGATAACTTTTTAAATACATTCGCGGACGCTCTTCTGATGTTCCAGGTATAAAAATTCAAGAGCAACATATGGGAACCGTTCTGCAAAGATGAAAGTTCACCGCCCACCCACGCACTCCTGTAATTGGTCCAGTATAAATAGGTTTTGCTAATAGCCTTTCCTGCAATCGATGTGCTGTCTTTATAAAGTAATTATCGTCATTTTCTCCGGGCATGTGCCCATTTATCTACTTAGATTTCCTTCCACGCAATTAAGCCGAGGCTTCTCGAGTCGAAGACCTATTGTATGTCATCCTCGCGTTTTGTTTTTTTGGTGGTTACAAAAACAATGTTTCAGCCTTAAAAGCCCATTTTTTAAAAATTCATTAAAAATTTTTTGGACTTTTATTTCTTGAATAAAACATGCGAAAAAATACTTTTAAAAAATTCTTTTTTGTTTTAAGATGGTTTATGGCTAAAAATGGCTCGTTACCAACTGACTTTGACTGGGCTTTATTTCAGAAAAAAAGTTTCCTGGATAAAATTCTATAATATTAAACACAGATGAATTTGAATAACTAATAATAAGGATAAGGAATTTCCATCAACATTGTAGAATAAAATATATTATTAAGCGTATGAGCAAAGCTAAAAAGATGAAAAACATCAATTTATTTATTTTTATCAGCACTCAGGTTGCTATCTATATACTGTAAATTTTTTTAATAAAATTTTCAACATGTATCCTATTGGCAACAACAACATTAGAGCCTCAGTCTTATTCTCAAGATTTTAGAAGACAAAATTGGGTATGTTGCTTAAAAGCAACACTGGGCATTTAAGGGTTAATGCATTTAATGATAAATATAAACCTTTACTGTTATAGAAAACAGAGAATATTTTTTGTCGAAAATTTGTTGGTCAAAGAAAAAGCGTAAGGCGCTGCAATAGATAAGGTAGTAGAATCTCGATTATCCGAGCCTCTAACAACCGAGGATTAGCGCCACTGAATGCGGATAAAGAAGAATTTGGCTGTAATAGAGAAATCTGACGGATTAGAAAAAGCTGACGTCATTTTCCCAATGAAAGAAAATTCATTGTTTGCTCTGCTGGCATCCAATGTTGATGAGAAAATGGATGAGCCTCCTTGTCCAGGGCCCAGTTCCGACTGCAAATTAAAAGTTTGGGCAGTTTTGATGTATTCTATTTTTCATTAATCTATTCGAGATGGATTGCACACCGTGTGCGCAATGCATTTCTGAGCCAAAAAGACAGGTAGCACACCGTGTTCAATGCATTTCCGAGCCAAAAAGACAGGTAGCACACCGTGTGTGCAATGATTGAATTGCAATTATCAGTCAGTATGGAAAAAGCAGCCGTCGGGATAAGACTGGTTTAAGATAAAAATTATCTTAGAAGTGGGTAAACGTAAAATTGGCATTGGTTTCAATTTAGTCCCTAAAATTAAGGTGACCAATCGTTCTCCTTTTGGAAGGACAGTCCTCCTTTTCTAAGTTGTCCTTCCTCAAAAAGTGCACAACAAATTACGCTACAAAAGTATTTTTTTTTATGCATTTATGATATCATAGTGTGTTCTGTATTATTTTTTGCAATGAATTAAATGTTTCTTTTATTTATGATATTTTTTCGCTTCAATTTATTTATGTCCTCCTTTTGTTGAGGAAGACATGAATATGAATACAGAACTGTCAGATGATGCACTTGATGAGATTTCTAAGAAAACTGATTCGGAAGATTGTAATGAAAGTGAAATGAAGAGCTTGACGGGACGGGAGCTTGAAATCAGGACTGCCTGGACGTAGTTACAGGAAATCGTGCAACATGGGACATTTATTTACAGTGCATTCCTGTTTATATAAATATCCCGTACTGTTTGACGCGCATTCGTACAACGCGTGATTTTTTAATCGCGTTTTACGGGAGTCTTTCTTCAGCCGAATCCATCTTCTGAAATCAAGCCTCCCCAAGGCTGTATTTCCAATCTAAAGTACAGCCTTTTCTTTGCAAATTTGCATAGCATGTTAATTCGTATTAAAAATGCGATACTTTTATTATTACATCATCCGGGAGACTTCCGTAGAATTCTATTGAGCATCCATATTTAAATCTGTTCAATGGCGAATCCAGACTTTTGGTTGGGCGCGGGGGCTGAGGTCATGAAAATTTTGTATCGTCGTGACCTCATGGCTAATGTAAGTGAAAACATTTTAACTTTACTCACCTAACAATAAGAATCACAAAGGACACTACAATACTTTTGATAATTTAATAAAAACACGATGAAATAATTATCCAAAAAATGTATTCGACCGCGTTAACACTACAAGTACCGGTGGAATGACTACAAAAACGGGAAAATTTTCGATCTTGCCAAAGCCAGAAAGCAATGTTGCCGCGATTTATTTTTTAAGAAGATTTTGAAAGAGATTAAGAACAAACAGGTGTAATAATTTTTTTTAAAAAAATCAAGAATTTTGGTTTAGATCTGATTGCTGCAGCCCTATAGCCAGCCCCTGGATTCGCCACTGAATCTGTTGGAATAATTATGTTCGTGAAAAGTGTTATTCGCAATCGTAAGCTATTTCTTTAGCCTTTAAGTTAGCGGAATACAAAGTATTGTTGTACGCCTTGTAAACAATTCATTTGACTTGTCAAGAAAATATTTTCATCCCTTTCTTTGTAAAAGCATATGAATATTTACGGAAGATAAAGATAAAATCCTTCCTTTGCTCTTTGTCTACATAGAAAGCTGACGCGGTTTTTTTTTTTTTTTTTTCAGATGTGCTTCTTGAATTTTTCATATGATTGTTTCATCACTTCGGTGCTGGTTTTTTAAGAATTCGCAAAATGTCGCTTTGAAAGTGATGCTGAGTGTTGGCATTTGATTCAACTGATAATAACGGATTTTAACATGTTAATGTTTTTAGGTTAACATACAGGGTGACAATTATTGAGCTATATGAAAAGAAACATTGCTAATTTTTGAATTGTTGGCGAAATTCAGTTAAAACTTGGCGGATGAATGCAGGGCATGTTGGGATTTGTTTTGAGCATGCGCACTCTTATTGTTGTTCATTTTTCGTTGGAAATGTCGAAATACAGCTTTTCTGAGCGTATATCGATCGTCAAAGCCTACTATTCGAGCAATAACGGCCCGATTGTGGCTCAAAGGAAATTTGCGACCGAGTACAAACTGAAGACAATCGGTCCGAGTCTTATAACAATCAAAAATGTGATTGAAAAGTTCGAGAGACTTTCACTTCAGCGATTTTTGCAGAATTTTGCTCTTCGTCTGCGCCACGTCATAGCCATTGATGGCAAGCATATCGAACATGTCATAAACTAAATCCGAATATCTGTATTTACTTTTAAAATTTGAATAAAATTTTTGAACGCGGCAGTTTTTGAACATTTTATTTTCTATTTCGTATAGCTCAATAATTATCACCCTGTTCTTTTTGTAAATTGCGCTATTCAAAAATTGTTCAAAACACTCTACAGGACAAACTGTTGGATTTACAGCTAACAAATTTGGCACGTAGTTTCTTGTGTATTATGTGCTCATCACGAACGGGTTTTTCAGAATTTTAATTAAATTCTCAGTTCATTAGAAATTAGTCGAAATTTCAGAATTTTTTCCTCAATAACTTCAAAGCATATTATCGCACAAAAACTATTTTTACAGTCATTTAAAATTCAAAAAATGAGCTTCTCAGTGATACTAATTTTATTTCTGTACAATTTTTTCTCTATTTTTAATATATTTTTCAAAATTAATTTTAAACAATTTGTAACTATGCGTTTTATTGCTGTAGTGAAATTCAAACTAATATCATTGTTTTATTAAATCTTCCGCTCATGGGTTTTTACCACCAATAGTTTTATGATTAAAAAAAAAAAAATGCTTTCTTTGCCATTAACCTCAAAGCAAAATTTTCACTTTCTTAACACTTTGGAAGCGGGAAACGTAAAAATACGTCTTTCTCAAATTACCCAATATAAAATTTTAATTCAAGAATTTGACTTGCGTACTAGTTTAGATAAATTCGACTTGTTAATAGATGTTTGCAGCATACGTTCACTTTCTCTTTGTTATGGTATATTCATTGTCTAAAGCAAGTACAGTCGCGGGTTGTCTTTTTTTTTTTTTTTTTTTTTTTTTTTTTTTTGAGCTTGCATCTAACTCGTATCCCGTACACAATGTGTTAATATGATAATGTTTTGGGGGTATCATTCTTTCTGTATAAATTGCGTACTGTAAAAATCGTTGCCCACAAAACACCACGGCTGATATAATGAAGCCTAAAACATTATCATCCGTAAATTGCGTACTGTAAAAATCGTCGCCCACAAAACACCACGGCTGATACAATGAAGCCTAAAACATTATCATCCTATTATGTCTCTGACTGCAGGTTTGAATCTCCTTTAATTTTTATAAGCTTTTCCCACTTTTATTTTTCAAAACCAATGCTAATGGCGAATGTTTTGAATTATGGTTTATGTTTTGAATGAAGGTAAGATGATGTAAATGGATATTGCTTTTACAACATTGTGAGTTTCAACATTTTTGCTTCCTCTTTTATGCTATTGTAATATATCAAAGTAGACTTCATCCTTTGAATTAACGTACAAAACTTTTTTTTAAATTAATCAGTTATTTAAGTGCCAATATTTAGATTTACTATTTTAAGACTTCGTATGCATGTGAATATCTTTTTGACTTCTGTTAGCAGGATACTCATTTTTATGCATTGCATTTTCATGGAAAATGTCATAATTTTTTCTCCTTCTCTTATGTTAATTCGCCAAATTTGTGTAAAGCGCGGAACCTAATTCCCCGAATGCAGATGAGCTTCGAGCTAAGGATTACGCAACTCGCTTTTGTGCTGTGCGGTTTCGGCGGATGCTGGCGGTTGGGCAAGTGGTTATTTATTGCGGTCGTCTACTCTCGGGTAAAGGTTTCTTTCCACAGCGCTTCCCTTCCTTCCCCCCCTGTCCTGCTCTTGACCTCTTCAAGTGGCCGAGGACTCTTCAGATGGATCGGCTTAGCGCCGGCCATCATCGTCCTGCGGCTCCAGCGGGATGGAGAGCCGCTGCTTGCGGCTGTCATCGAAATACTCCTCTTACTTTCTCGAATCGAAGTTCAGAAAGATAAAGTATTGTTATCGTCAGGGAAAAAAATTCGATCACGAGATTTGGATGTATCATCATGTTCAAATACAGTTGAACGAAGCATATTTGACTTATGCGCGAAGCTTTATTAGTATAACTAGAAAATCACCCGTCATGGTCAAATTGCCTCTTCATTGGAGAGATTTCCCGTCAAATTTGACGGATTTAAATAGATATATATGCGTGAGAAATGTTTATCATTGATTGAAAACAAATAAAATAAACATGTTTTATGACAGGAAATGTTTTTTTTATTTATATATTTCTTTATTCAAAAAACCTCGTGGTAAAAACAACCTTCCGTGTGAAGTATTTTTCGTTGTTTAACAATTTTATTATAATTCAATAACCATGAAATTCTCAGCTTGTCAAACGTAAGTCAAAAGTTAAAATTTCAAAGCAATTCTTTTTCGAAATTCTAATCAAAACAAAGCACTTCTCTGCTTGTCGAACGTTGCCAAAAAATATCAAATTATATCATCACGATTGCAGTAAATAATCAGATTAAAAGTTGTTAATTTGATTAAAAGTTGTTTAAATAAATCAAGACCCCTTTCTTTGATGGCTATTGTTATCCCTAACAGGAATTAAATTATGGCGCCCAAATGGTTACATGAATGCGAAAAAAGTAACACATAATCGTCTTATGCGTATATTAACCTGTTAACTGTTTATGACGAGTATATTCGTCATCAAAAATTGTTTTGTGTTATGACGAATATATTCGTCATGAGTAAACAGTAGTGACAATTTGCAGTTGAAATTGCAATTTTAGTGAAAACTAAAATATTTTCGTTAACTTCAAGATGCGTGAAATATTTTGAGGCCAAGTCTAGTGAAGACCCGATAATAAATACCAGAGTTACAGAGGCGTCCCATTTTTTTTTTTGTTGACGACTGTACCATGCTTTGCTCAATACCATACTCCAAGCAGATTAAAGTAAGAAATTGATTTGTCATGCTTTTTCCTGTTCATATGCAAACTATGTTAATTTAAGTAAATAAATGAATGTGAGTAATAAAATAAAAATGTCGTTTCATTGCAACTTAATTACGTATACTCTGTGTTTGACGAGTATACTCGCCTAATTTGTGCCACGCAGTTTAGATACACATTTTCCAAAGAACAGTTAACTGGTTAATAACAGATATTGCAGTAAGCTTGGCGCAACTCGAGACACGAGATTATGTCTGTTTTCATTTGAATCTAATTTGATGAGACTCATCTCCTTGAAACAAGTTCAAGGATCGCATCGAAATTGTCTCCCATTTTCAATATTGATTCCCATGTTGAGTAATTGTTGGCTTTAACCTTTTAAGGATCGCATTTTGACGTGAAAACGTCTTTCCACTCGTTACAGTGATAGTCGGTCGAACTTTCTTGTGTGACAAAATACCGTCAGATTTGAATCGCTAATAACTACGAGACTAATAATTCGAAAAGAATGGTTGACCACAAAACGGATAGATCATATCTGTAAGAGTTTGTCGCATACTATTTTTTTACCTGTGACGTCATCGTACCACCATTGTAGGCGCATACGCGTGATTGTTATGAATTAGCTTTATGTAAGGTTATAAATGAGTGTAGCGTGGAAACGCGTTTAGCTAGTGGGTTGATTCTGATGTCATTTTAAAGAGCTTGAGGAGTATTACTAGGATCCAAAGTGAGACAATAAAAATATATATAAGAATATAAATAAAAATCGGTATTAAATTAAAAATTTCAAACACCGCATTTTTTTATTATAACATGCAGAGTTTTCTTTTGAATTGTACGAAACTTACAGAATGCTTGACAATACGTAAAAGAAACATTGTATTAAAAATTTGAATATTGCGGGAAATGTGAGCATTTGTAGTAAATAATGTTTTACGGCGCATAAGCGAAATTTAGTTCTATATACTGTCAACAGATGGCGCCATCAGAAGCTACTCTAATTAAAACATAAGAAAGGCGCAGTTTGGGTCCGCGTCGTAGATTTTTTTGTGAAAACGTCGGGATAAAATCATAAAACAAGTGTTTCGTATTAATATGTAATTTAATTATCAATCTCTTTAATACAATATTTACACAGAGTAGTATAATAGTTACAGAATAGATAAATCACAAGTTTATCGCATGTAGCAAGGGTCTGTGGTAGCTTGTGATTTATCCATTCTGAACTGAGCATTTCTTATGTTTTTTCTATCTAATAAGATGACCCCTCCTGTTTTGGAAAGGGGTTGTCGTTTTCATTCATCTAAGAAGGCATAGAATATTTGAGGTGCTTATGGATTCCACGTAATTTTTGTGTCAAATTATAAAGCTAATTACTGATTAAATTTTAGTGTAAGCCTAAAAATGCGGTAATTCGATGCACGTCAATATGACTGGCGCGACCGACAAGAGGTTAATCAAATTTAATTCGAAATTATAATACTGTTTTCATTTCTTTGACGTTCAATTGTTACTATTATAACGAATACTAACAAAATGCAAAATCAAAAATGAATCCTACAAGTGATATTAATTCGAGTCTTTTACCTCCTCACCTAACCCACATCCTTAACATTATTAATAAACACTTTTTTGAGCGGAAAGATGGTTGAGAGTTGGAGATGTGATAGTAAGGGATACTCAAAAATAAAGAAAAAGCTAATCAAGGAATACAGGAGGAGAAAAAGATTGTGAACCACTGAGCTGGATGAATGGATTTTAGTACTTGTTCTTGTCACCAAAATTGTGGATTTCGGTCAAATGTTGGGACGAAATCCAAGAACCGAAAGTTTTTCTGTCTGTCCGTCCGTGTACATGTGAATACAATTACTAAAAATCACAAAGAGCTAGATGGGTTAAATTTAGTATTATGGTTTTATCATCAAAATTGTAGATGTTGAACAAATTTTGGACTAAATCCATCAGTCGGTTGGCCGTCGGCCGGTTCGCTTTCAAATGGCCACGGTTAATTTAGAACCGCAATAAAGTAGATGGGTGAAATTTCTCATATACTTTTATTACTATTTGATTACTGTTGATTAGGCATGAAAAGATGAATGCTTGTGAGTGAATAGAAACTGGCTGAATATGGAGATTGGGGTCCATCGAGACCGTGTGCTCCGCCCCCAAACATCACTAGTGTACTTTTGGTTATTATTTGACATAAAAATTGAGATTGGGATGCTGAGTTAGGTGTAATCTTACCACTACTCAACATTCTAAGGTTAAGGTCAGTTAATCATAGGAAATGTGCACTTTTTCTGCTTCTGCAAATTATATCTTTTCCTTTTAACAATTATTTTGAAGTAATATTAGACTTACTTTTCGTTAAATAATGAGACTTATTTTTGGGACGCGAGGGAGAAGAAACATTTTATTCAAAAAACACCGGCTTTTAGAAAATTCTGCAAAACCCATCTTCTGCTTTTAATGATAATGGCCTTTGTCTCCGTATTCGAAGTCGTATCCCCTTTCAATGGCCATTATCGTGTCGTTTGTAATCAGATGAGGTCAGACATGCGAAACAATAATTACGGAAAATAGACTAAACCCTCAACGAGGTTCTGTTCTTGCTGAAATTCCAGGTATCTTCTTGCTTGCCACTTTGCAATCAATAGCATTTGGCTTCATTATGGATGTATCGTGGAGGAATATCCCACATAAGAAATATAAAACCTCCTCCCACAATTTTTGCTTGTATAAATCTTCTTGGAAGTAACTTCTTTCTCTTCTTGGGGTATGTTTTTTTGACTAGTCCAAACATGTGGATTCGGTCTTTTCCTATAATTGGTAATTCGACCTGTCCTTTCTTTACGGACATACAAATTTGAGCAACTAGCAGATCCGTTGAACTTCTGCATAGTCTGTACATTTTAAGTACTCTTCCATTAAAAACATTAAATAAACGTTTCACATCACGTTGCCTTCCAGTGGCGAATCCAGGGCGGGCTGGAGCCCCAGAGCTAAACCAAAATTTTTGATTTTATTTAAGATCACTACTTAATTTTCATTTAAAAAAATAATAAAATCGTGACAACATTGCTTTCTGACTTGGCAGGCTCGAAAATGTTCCTACTTTTCTAGTCATTCCACTTGT
>BGPR01041918.1:0-11848 GCA_013235015.1 Araneus ventricosus | reverse complement strand
CGTACATCGATGCTTCCATCCGGAGGGTCTCCAAAATGTGCACGACACCTTAGATGACGTAGTTTCATGCTGCCGCAGACTTAGTTGGCTCTAAATTCTAACAGAAATTGAAAAGCAGAAAAAAAACCCAGGAATAAACCTGTGGAACTAGGTTATTAACCTCCTGATAAATAGAATGAAGGAGACTTAAATTTTCCTCTCTGTTTAAAATTGTGGACAGATTGTCTTTATCATAAATTAGTTTTTTGCAAACTTTTCCGTGAATGGGCAATTCACTACGTAGTGTAAAGTATCTCCCACGGCGAAACTAGAGATAGTTTTGAAACTATCGATAGTTTTGAAACTATCTATACTACCGATAGTATCTATAATTTTCAAACTATGTATGCTATCGATAGTTTGGGAAAACTATCGACTGTACTATCGAGAGTTGAACTATCAATGTTTAAAGAACACTAACAAATACTCCGACAATTTTATTCGCAGAAGAGTAGAACTTATATTGTTTAAAATGTTAGTGTGCCAAAAATATTTTACTTAATATGATCGATAGGGCCAGAGAACTGTATAAAAATTAACACTTCGTAATTTTTTCAGCACTACATTTATTTTCTTAAACATCATAAAAGAAAATTATTTACGTCCTTTAAAGTATTTTTCCAACAGAAAATATTTGCCTATATGTAACTAGTTTGGTTCTGTATTGGGTTTCGAAATTAGTTATCGGGCGAAGAGAAGAGCGGCAACACTGTGTATAGCTTACAGTTATTTTTCAGAACATTTAAAAGCAAAATTCAGGGATTCGTAATCAACATTTTTCTCCATAAGATAATTTATTTTATCATTTTTTTATTTCCTACGAGATTCTTTATTATATCCAATATTTCCCTAGTTAACGGTATAAATATCAAAGTTTAAACAGGATTTAAGACTTACATAATTTCTGCGTTGCCTTGGCACTCGACCCCTCCGTTCATTGGTGACGGTGGCTGTTCACACAAAGAGTCTGAAACAGCGATATAGGTATTCAATAAAACAAGGATTTATGAATTTTGTAAATTAAACGATTGATATTTCGCCCATTGTTATATAGCAATGTTCGATGAATATGTTCACATAAAGAGTCTGAAACAGCGATATAGGTATTCAATAAAACAAGGATTTATGAATTTTGTAAATTAAACGATTGATATTTCGCCCATTGTTATATAGCAATGTTCGATGAATATGTTCACAAAAATAGTCTGAAACAGCGATATAGGTATTCAATAAAACAAGGATTTATGAATTTTGTAAATTAAGCGATTAATATTTCGTCCATTGTTATATAGCAATGTTCGATGAATATGTTCACATAAAGAGTCTGAAACAGCGATATAGGTATTCAATAAAACAAGGATTCTATGAATTTTGTAAATTAAACGATTGATGTTTCGCCCATTGTTATATAGCAATGTTCGATGAATATGTTCACATAAAGAGTCTGAAACAGCGATATAGGTATTCAATAAAACAAGGATTTATGAATTTTGTAAATTAAGCGATTAATATTTCGCCCATTGTTATATAGCAATGTTCGATGAATATGTTCACATAAAGAGTCTGAAACAGCGATATAGGTATTCAATAAAACAAGGATTTAATGAATTCTGTAAATTAGACAATTGATACTTCACCCATTGTTATACAGCAATGTTCGATGAATATAAAAAACACAATGAATTCTTTCTGAATAAAATAAATTGAATTGCAACTCTACAGGGTGTGCACACTTATCTTGATTCAATAGCTAATTTTTAAACCGTTATAGATAGACGTATAGTTCCAATTGAAAAAATGCTTTAAATGAAGGGAAGAATTACATTTCATGTTTTTTGAGTCGCTAAATATATTTCTAAATAAGTTACGAATTCTAACTTTTTATACGGTTCCCTGGTCCTATCAGTCATATTAAGCAAAAGATTTTTGGCACTCTAAAATTTTAAACAAAAAAAAGTCCCACTCTTCTGAGACAAAAACTGAGCGAGTTATGGAGCTTTGAATTTCATGATTTTTAACCAATCAGCGGAATCTTCAAGACGGCTATTGAAATGGTGTTCTGAGTGGTCTAAGTCAGAGATATTCAAAGCTCTATAAGCCAGTCAGTTTTAGTCGGTGAAAAGTGGGACTTTTTCTGTTTAAAAATGTTAGAGTGTCAAGAATATTTGACTAAATATGATTGATAGGACCGGGGGACTGCATAAAAAGTTAGATTTCATAACTTTTTCAGGAATATATTCATTTAAACAAAAACATCTATTATAATTCTTCCCTTCATTTAAAGCATTTTTCCAATTGAAACTATATGTCTATCTCTAACGGTTTAGAAATTACTTTTTGGACAACGATAAGTGTGGACACCCTGTATATAGTTTAGCATTTATACGAGAAGTTCCAAAAGTAAGTTTCGTCATCCTTTTTCACAAGGAAGCTTTCTTACAAACATAAACACACAATGACATAACAAAATACAAACTTTAGGCTATTTTTCCACATATTCGCCATCGACATTGATACATTTATCGTACCGTGAAATCAATTTCAAGAAATCATCCTGGTAAAAATCAGTGCCCAGAAGGAAGTTCTTCACAGCCTTAACGCCAGTTTGATGAGCAAGTTCGGAAGTGACGTCACGATAGTTCTGACATCAATGCAGGAAGAAGGTGGAAATCTGATGGTGCAAGATCGGGGCTGTAGGCCGGGTGATCCAATCTCTCCCATCCCAGACGAAGAATGTTTTCTTTTGTGTCCCTTGCTTGGTGGGGTCTAGCATTATCGTCCAAGAACAAAACCCTTCAACTCTAGAGCCCTGGTAGGGCCCTACAGACTTTCACCTTTTTTCTGCATTAAAGTCAGAGCTATAGGGGCCTTCTGAACATGCACATCAAAACTGGCGTTAAGGCTGTGAAGAACTTGATTCAATCGCTGGGCACCGATTTTTACCAGGATGGTTTCTTGAAATTGATTTCAAGGTACGATAAATGTATCAATATCGGTGGCAAATACGTAAAAAAAAACAGCCAAAAGTTCGTATTTTGTTATGTCATTGAATGTTTCTGTTTGTAATAAAGCCTCCTCGTGAAAACCATGGCGAAACTTACTTTCGGAACATCCCTCTTAGAATGCAAAATCATAAGAATGATCTGATGAACTAAATCAAATCAAACATAATGAACTAAAAATATGTCAAAGACATAAACTTATTTGGTACTTCAGGATATTTTATCGCTCATAATTCGATGCTTTCTATTAGCACCACAGAATTTTATTTAAAAATAATAGTGCTCACAAAGTTGACCCACTCGAATCTAAATCATTTTAAAGATAACATTTTAATTTATTTTCTTAGACAACGATTATAGAGCATTCGACCGGTGGTTTATTACGTTTGAGGATGTACTTGGTACTTTAATTGCTGGAAATTTTCAAAATATTGGCTTTATTATTCACTTCGATTTTGGGAGACTCATCTGCAGTGACTGCTAGACTCTGCAGGGAAAAATAAATAAATAAAAATGAACCAATCATCCAAAGGTATTTTAACCCATTATTAACAATTGCCATCTTTTAGGGACGCTTGTTTTCTATGAAAATCCTTTATCTAATTAAAAAATAATTAATTCTAATTAAAAGTTGTTTATTAATCAGTTATAATTTAAAAATTTCAGAAATAGCGTTTTATTTCACATTTCATTCATGCGATCATATTAATGAAATTTTTTTTTTGAAAAAGTGAAATAATAAAGTTTTCGGCATATAATGGGTTAAGGTAGTATTTTGTATAAATGAATACAATGTTATAAATTTTAAATATTTTATAAGAATACTCTAATGTTTTGTGCGTTTAGGAAGTAAATTTTATGTTTTAATCTGACTTAATATTAAAATATTATTATTGAATATTAAATCTTTTGAAAGGTAGCTGAGTTCTTTTTACTAATTGTAACCAAGCAAATTCTTACCCAAATTACTATTTGCAGTTTACAATTGTCCCCTTTTAGGGGACAATTGTAAACTGCAAATAGTAATTTGGGTAAGAATCCTGTTTTCTATGAAATCCTAAGAATCTTGTTTTCTATGAAAATCCTTTATCTAATTAAAAAATAATGAATTATAATTAAAAGTTGTTTATTAATCAGTTCTAATTAAAAAAATTCAGAAGTGAAATAATAAAGTTTTCGGCATATGAATGCAATGTTATATATTTTAAATATTTTATAAGAATACTTTAATGTTTTGTGCGTTTGTGTGGTTAATTTTATGTTTTAATCTGACTTAATCTAATTTCGAAATATTTAATTGAAAGGTAGCTGAGTTCTTTTTACTAATTGTAACCAAACAAATTCTTACCCATAACGCATTTAGGAGCAACTGGTGGATTCCAGTGTCCATCTACTGTACATCTGTACAACGATGTAGTCGGTGGATTGAAGGTCATACCAGGCGGACATGAGACGTGGCACTCTGTGTACTCAGGCAAATGTCGGCAGTCAGTGTACAAGTTCTCGGTTGTTAAACGTTTGATGTCGCATAGCTGGATGGCTGTTACGAGAAAACATGGAATCAGCTTTTGCAATGAATGTGAGGAGATTTTTAGGTGTAGGTGGGAAAAACAAAAAGTGGGAAAAGGTGCGAGAAAAAAACAAAAAATGTGCTATAAATCTGTTTGTTAAAATATATACTGGGTGTACACAAATAAAGTGACAGGTTTCAAAAATTAATAAAAAAAACTAAAAATGTTGTAAAACACAAATTTTTTAAAAATGAGAGCGCATCTTAAAAAGTTTTTTTCAGGTGGGTAACATGCCATTTCGGTGGTTTAGGGGGTCGTAAATTACTGGAAATCAAATTTTTTTTAGAGCCATTATCTGAGAAAATATCAAAACTGGAAGAAAAATAAAAGCATGTCTTTATAGGGAATTTTACGTTCTTTAATTTGTTAATTCACATGTTGTATGAAAACTGAAGAGTTTTCATAATATTCAAGAAAAACTGAAAAGAGAAACCAGAAAACACGTTTCGGTTTCTGCTGATCGTTAGCCATTACGAACGGAATTTTCTCGCTGTAACAAATTTAGAACGGCGTAACGTCGCGTTAACTATCTAAAAAACGTTTTGAAATGCGCTCTTATCTAAAAAAAACGTAGTTCCAACATTTTTAGTTTTTTTTATTATTATTAATTTTTGAAACGTGTCACTTCATTTGTGTATACCCTGTATATACAGTGCAAACCCGATTAACCAAACAAAAGAGTGTTTCGATAAGGATTTTTTCGGTTAAGCCATGAGCATCTATTACTATAATGTATCTAATTATAGTACTATTTTTGAAATGTTTTGAGTGTAAAACGAATTCAAAACTCACTTTATGGTCTACACTTACGTTCTTTATTAAAGTTAACTCTCCGTCGAGGGAGGTTTAACTTTAATAAAGATCATAACTTTAATAAAGAACATAACTTTAATAAAGAACCTAACTTTAATAAAGAACCTAACTTTAATAAAGAACCTAACTTTAATAAAGAACATAACTTTAATAAAGAACATAACTTTAATAAAGAACATAACTTTAATAAAGAACCTAACATTAATACAGAACATAACTTTAATAAAGAACATAACATTAATAAAGAACATAACTTTAATAAAGAATATTCGCAAAGGGTATATCTAATTATAGTACTACAGTATACTCTCCATTATCCGTGCTCATTCCGGACTCACAAAAAATTTAAAGAGAAACATTTTCACGCTTATCATGCATGCAAAATCGATGTTGATGTTCGATCGAGAGATTCATTCCTTGAAACTAGTGAGCCGTGACGGCGGAGGCTAAAGAATAGATTTTTTTCTTCCTCCATATGCCATCTCGACCGGTTCAACATCTAATTTTCTGAGAAATGAATCATCCACTTCCAGCTAGCTCGTTCTCGTACGAACACGCTCCTTCCTGACACGTCATTCTTTAACTACTTCGTCTTCTTTCACTTTCGCACGTGTTCCTTTAGTTTTTGCGTCTTGTTTATCGTCAGTTAGTAGAGTGAAATTTTTTACTGGTAAAAATGAGTAGTGTGAAACGGAAATGAAACGTTTTAAATGTTAAACAAAAATTAGAAATCCTTCAAAAACTTGATAATGGAGAGTCAGTTAGTACTGATGCAGAAGATATACTAAATGAGGGAAATACAGTTTCTCATTCTGCTGCTCTACAATCTGTGGAAACTTTTTTACATTATATGGGACAAAGAGGATTTGATTACGGTGACATTATTGCGGTTCGTAAAATATGTGCCGAGATACGACAACAAACAGCAGAAGCAAAGACGCATTACAGATTTTTTAAGCAGTAAATGTTAAAAGGAAAATTCCTAGTTTGATGTTATACAGCATGCAAATGTAAGTAATTTTTATATTTTTGTACTGATATTGATTTTTTCTTTAGTAAAAAGGAGTTTTCGGATTATCCGTGTTTTTCGATTGTGCGTGCGATCCCTCCCGGTGATTAACCCGGATAATCGGGGGTGCACTGCATTTTTGAAATGTTTTGAGTGTACAACGAATTCAAAACCCTCCCTCCGTCGAGAACAATATTCGCAAAGGGGAGTTCAGGCGTAATACTCTTGACAAGCACAGGTAAACGGCATCATGATTAACTTTGTTGATACCCATTGATTTTAATTTTAGTATTCTAAAATTAATCACTGACCTTCTTGGGGAGACTTGAAAGAAGAAAGTGCGGATATCGTTTCAAAAAAATGTCTAGCCTTCGCGATTATTTCCGTGCAGTTCAGTACGTGTTTTTTGTATTTGGGATTTCAAGAGGCATTTCGGATAACCCGAGTTCGGTTAACCGAGGTTTTTCTGTATATATGAAAATAAAGCCAAAGATTTTTTGCTATTATTTGCTTCAAATCCTATGCCTTTCTTAAGCTGTCCGGCAGAACAACGTTTCTTAAATAGGCATAAAAAGTAATTATAATTCCAAAACTCCTATTAATTCGATATAATTATACTCCAGTTTATTTATATAATTATACTCCAATTTATTGATATAATTATACTCTAATTTATTGATATAATTAGACTCCAATTTATTGATATAATTAGACTCCAATTTATTGATATAATTAGACTCCAATTTATTGATATAATTAAACTCTAATTTATTGATATAATTAGACTCCAATTTATTGATATAATTAGACTCCAATTTATTGATATAATTAGACTCCAATTTATTTATATAATTAGACTCTAATTTATTGATATAATTATACTCCAATTTATTGATATAATTAGACTCCAATTTATTGATATAATTAGACTCCAATTAATTCTATATAACGAATTAATTGGAGTGAAAGCTTTTTTGTTAAATTTTGAATTGTGCCATGAATAATATTTAAGATACATTACAACTCTTGCGATTATGCTGTAAAATGTAACTGAAAATTTTTTCATGTGCATACCATATTCCTAACAAAAAGCCCTTACATATGTGTATTAGAAGAGTGAAAAAGCCTCATGCCTAGCTAAACTCAAAATTCAGTGATTCGAGTACCATTAAGTCACTGGTTTATCGTATTTGAAATTTAACACAGAATGGTATTTTTGTTTTAATCTGAGAAAAACTTCAGCGCATATACAACAAGAAATCTTGTTTCATTTAATTAAAAGGTAAGAAAAAGTCACAAGTATATAAAAAAATTACTTTCAGAAAATGGAATCCATTATACAGCTCATATTTCAAACGAGAATTTATCATTGAATTACTTTTTAGTAATTTCTGATTGAATACAAATTAAAGTTGTGAAATTCATCATGAGTATTTTAAAATTCACCTTTAATCCTTTACGTTTCTGTCGGTTTCAGCAACCCTCTTAGCATTTCAATAAAACAGCACCAGGAAAGGAAGGTGTATATAAGGCAAAGTGACCAGATTTTCGGAATTTGAACCTGTGCACTCTAGTTATAGGGGGAGGGGGGGGGAGAGGTCTGTCAGGCAGGGACAATAAATCAAAAACCGGGATTGTTCTGGCTGATTTCAACCCGGTAACTCTGTTTACTTAACTATTGTCACTAACAGACGCAGAGTTTAAATATGCAATTTCATATTATTCAAATGAGTTCGATATGGAAATGATAGTATTCACTAAACATGGGTAACTAAGTATATTTTATGTCTAGTGATTTTTATTTTATTTAATATTTAAGTCTAGTAAAATTTAGAAAGGGAAATTCTTCAGATGCTATTTTTTAAAATTTCCACTAAAATAACGTATTTTAAAAAAAATTTACTATGTACTGTTCTATTATAAGTAAAAAATAGCACCTTTTAATTCAAAATCGGTACAAATCTGGAACGTATATTCAATTCGGAACAAAGAAACAACAATCGGAACTATCCATCCCATCCAAGAGATCTACTACTCTTTATTAAATTTGACATGGTGAAGTATGCCCCATATGCTGAAAGACTGAGAACTAGGAGATTGTATATTCTGTCCTTGTAGAAAAAAACTCTATAAAGCAAAAAATTTGCTAAAAAAGAATTCAATCCATTTCATTTCTTTTTCAGCAAATATCTTAAGAGATCGAAACATTCATGACTATTGTGCGTTTCGATAAACATCAACGCAGTGAAGCAATTTTATTGAATGTTTTATTTTCATAACAGTATTTCCAAAAAGAAAACCGGTCATGACTGTTTCTTAGAATCTCATGTTTGGTTTATCGATAATAAACGTTTTGTTTAGTCGTTTCAGATCTTGGCAGACAATTTTATGTATAAATAAAGAAAGTAGAAATACACAAAAATTATAAAAAAACAACAACAAAGAAAAAGGAGAGGAAATTATAAGGAATTTGACTTCATGGAAGAAAACATAAATGCTTCGAATTTACATTAATTTAAAGCTATTTAAGACTTATTGGAATCGTTGCCTTATTGTTATAGATTCAGGTGATGCAATGTTAGATTTAGGTAATTCTTCAAGAAGCAAACAGAACATAAATTGGAAAAATATTGGTTTATTGAATGCCAACTTAAAATGCACATTTCCCAGTGTAATTCCATAAATAAAATATTATTAAAATGACATCATCATCTTTGTAATCTTGCATAATAAATATTCTTCTTCATAATGTTGCATTCGATACATAATTGTATAATGTTATTAATGTTGCTGAAGTAACCGGAAGTAATTAATTTAGTAAGTAAATTTCTTAGGGAAACAAACTTCGCGTTTCATTTAAGAAAGGTCCAAGTGGTAGAATTTCAACACAGAGTAGATTTCTGAAACATAATATGATCCGTTTGATATATAATAAACATTTTTCTAATATTAAAATCATGTTTACAAAACCATTAGTTTAAACCATCCGTTTTAAAGATTTGAAAGCAGTGTTAAATCAAAGTTTCTTATTCAAACGATATTTGAGTTACTAATTTTAGCATTTCATTAGTGCTAAGGGGAACAATCTACACTAGAAACCTTAAAGAGCCGAGATAAGACTAGGCTACTATGTGTTTCTGACAAGTTAACTCGGGTGTTAAAATGAAACTCTTCCAGCATATTAATTTTATAGAAAGAGTTTTAAATTTATAATAAACTGGCAACCTTTGAGGACCAACTGGTTCATAGATGATATTGGTTGTATTTAATTCGAATTAAATCTCTGAAACGTAACTTTTTATTCGTAGTTTTCTCAAGAAAATATTTTTAAACTTTAAACAGCGATACACATTTAAGACGCTTCATTTTAGTATCCTTAAACTCTTCTGTATATTGTGTACATGAACCTCTCTGGTACAGTAATTCATATGACGCCATAGTCGCATGAAACACGTAAGTGTACGCGTCACCTTATTGCAGATTGTCTTACGCTGTGCTGTAACTTCACTATTTTATTCCTCATGCAAAATTCGTAAAAGCTTCCAATATTAAATTATTGCGGCTCATTTTATTTGCATTATATGAGAACATTTAACAGTATGTTAGCTGACAGAAATATACTGATAATAAAAGTTACAGAATAGCAAGTACAATCATTCAGCATATCATATATATTACTCGATATCTTGAAGAGCTTTGTTAGAAGTTCCACAAAAAGTTAATAAAATAACATAAGAAAGTAAAAATTAATTTTTATATTAAAAAAGCGATTTTTAATAATAAACAGATCCTATACACCTTAGGATTATATAATAAAAAAACAACAACACGTGATTAAATATTTGCATATATGTTACAGGCAATGTGTGAAACGCCGGCATTCTATAGAATACTTAGACAATTTTAGGCAAAGCATACTTTTTCTAGGCATTTTATATAAGGCATTCCATAGAGTGACACATGCTATTTAGGCAAATTAGGAAAAGAAGGTCATGATAAGACCATTATTTAAAAAAAGTTCATACTTTAAAAATACAGAGGTTGTTTTGAAAATATAATGAAAGAGTGTCATTAAAAAACTTTTATACAAAATGCGTGAAGAAAAATGAAAGACGCACAGAACAAAATTTATGCCTTTCTTATGACAAAAACCAAATGAAATATGTACCTACTTGTTGCATCAATAAAGGAAATCATTTTATTTTGAATTGCACTTAATATTGTTTCTTAATAAAACGAACTGATGATTTATTTCATACTTTGCCGGTTTGTCATTCTATAGAATGCCGGCTTTAATAGATTGCCGATAACATATACATTGAAAACAATTTGAATTTCATTGGAACAATGAAAAGATTTGTTTCCATTTATGCTTAAAAATAATTTTAAAGAATTTCTAAAATTAACGGAGAAACTGTATGACAAAGAAAATAGCCTTATTGAAAAGATAATTTTTCGAATCCTACAATGGTGTAAAATACATTTTTTGTTAATATTTCCCGAACTTATCTTCACAAAACTTCAAAATTGTGTTTAACTTTTAATGAATTCAATTAAAAAAAAACAAACATAAACATTTCGAGGAGCGCATTTACACACTCCGAAGTATGTTTAAATCTAATTTGGTTGCTCTATATTCAATAGCCTGAAATGTGCAGTGCCAACACACAAATACAAAGACACACACGCGTTCGCTTTTGTTATTATTGCTTTTCTTCTAGGAATTATTCGTGTGTATAGGTACATTAAAAATTTTAAAAGCTACGAGAATTTTTTGTTTAACTTAACATATATTTCATCACATATTATATGGTGGGCATAAATTAATGGATCCATTTCAAAAAATAATGAAAAAACCTTATAATGTTAAACTAGGGTGTTTTTTAATGAGAGCGCATTAAAAACATTTTTTTTCAGATTGGTAACGCGCCGGTACGGTGGTCTAGGGGGTCGTAAATTATAAGACATCTCCCATTTTTCAAACCCATTATATATGCGAAACTTTTAAAGCTAGAAGAAAAATAAAAGCATGTATTTGTATGGAATTTTACGCTCTTTAATTTGTTAAATCAATTGTAATTCGAAAACTGAATAGCTTTCGAGACATTCAAGAAAAACTAAAAAAATGGAAACCAGAAAAGCGAATCGATTTCTGCTGTTCGGTGGCCATTGTGTATGGAAATCTCTCGCTGTGGCAAATTAGGAAAGCCGTAATGGTTCGCCGCCTATTTGAAAAAAAAAATTATTTTCTCCCCCATCTTAATAAAACAGTAGTTGTAGCATTATTAGTCTTTTTTATTAGTTTTCGAAATTGGTTAAATAATTTATGCTCATCCTGTATATTTCATCACATTTTATATCATAAAATGCTAAATAATCACGCGTAAGTGAAAATTTCATCAAAAGAATGTTCA
>BGPR01041917.1:0-13459 GCA_013235015.1 Araneus ventricosus | reverse complement strand
AAAGTATGCTTTAATTTCAGGCTGTGTGTTCCACATTTATAAAAGAAATATTTAAGAAACACTCTCTTCACTAAAAAGGTTTACTTTAAATTCGTTACATCGCTAGTTTTACGTAGTCTAATTCTTCTATTTTAGCTGATTTTTATCATTATTTACCCCATATTTTTCTATTTTATTATCCAAATTTTCACCCAAATTTGAAAAGCATTTCGAAACGTTTCTATATATAAATTACAAGATTATTATTGGATAAAAAGTAAAATGTGTGAAGTGGAAAAAACGTATTTCTGCATTCGCATATTTATATATTTCCGATATTTGTAATTTGGTTATATTTAGTTGCATCATTTTTGCTTAAGATTGGATTTTTGATTACTTGATTTCCGTAATTCAATTCAAAAAAGTATTAAATAGAATTGCACTCAATGTCGAAACGCATAGCTATATGCTGTTTCAAAAAATCGCATTAAATATTTTTTGACAGTTTTTTCAGGAAGAAAAAGACATAAAATTCGATTGCAAGCACATTTCGCTATGCTACATTATCAAACTAAATACATTTCTACGCTTATGCATTCATTAGGAATAAGAAAATAAAAGCCGAAAATGAAATATTTCTTTTGTTTCTTTGATTTCGAATTAATCATGCTGAAATATAAGAAGAAAAAATGATATAAAGAATGCATTATAAAACTGAATAAATATTTTGATAGAATGAATGATTCGAATAATTTGATATGATGACGTATAATAGGAAATAACGGAGTTACTTTGAAAAAAAGTTAGAGTTTGAACTGGAAAAAAATGCAATAAGTTGACGTATAAGTCAACATACTTTTCCTGTGATTTATTACTTTGATTACTGGCATTTTGAGCTAAGTAGAGAGTCATTATTGGAATTGCGGATTTAAATTATAGTATTTCTGAAAAGAAAATTTACGATCCTGAGTAAATATCCCAATGCAGGATTAAGAAATGATGAATTAGGGTTCTGGAAAGAAATCAAGATATATTTGTTTAAATAAATTTCCGATAAATCATAGACTGTTGAAACAAAAGCATCACATCTTGGAGATTTTATTTTCCACTTCATTTATCAAAATTTTTAGAAGAAAAATAAGTCGAATTGCCTTCAGAATAATATTTGACTGTACATTTTCTTGAAGTTTGCATTTAGACGTGAAATATTATAGATTTATTCCTGTTAATAAATTCCATGCATTGGCAGGCATAATTTTAACTTGCCTTTATGACTTTCATTTAGTAACAGATTATTTAATTTATTATGTACTGGTGTTACCCGCGACTTCGTGCGCGAAGAATTTGAAATATTTTTTTTAATTCACGAATGTAAATATTTTGTTGCATTTTGAAAGGGGTCAGTAAGAGTTCTGACAGTTGATTATACTTAATTGGACGGCTGACAGGAGTGTACTGTACATGTACGCTGATATAGTTATGTAAATTGTTTTTCTGTGCTAATATACTTTTGTATACCACGTTATTTGCACGGATGTAGAGGTTGTGTGGGCTGGACGCACGTCAACACTTCACATATAGTTGCCCATGCGAAAAATATGGTTTTTCCAAATGTACGCCTGCCACTTTCAGTGTCTGGCCTTGAGCCTGGCAAATGACATTTTTAAATGGATATTTTACCTTTTGAACTGAGATGATAAATTCTTCGGTATTATTGGAAGGAGTGAAATTAAAACACTCTCTTCTCCCTATATCAGTCATAATAGTAGCTTTCATGATGTTTGGACGTAGGTGTGTAATTTGTAACCGTGTGCCATTGCGCAGTCTCGGTATAACGAGGTTACGTATTAGTAGTACTGGCACACCGACATTCAATCTCGGCTTGCCGGAAGGTGCCCCTGACAATTCTAAGATGTTGAAGAACTCTACGGAATATGATGTTCCTTGTTAATGCCCATTACCGTATCTGCAGATGGATATTCTGTAATATCTCACTGTGAAAATTAAACAAAACATCGACAGAATAATTCACTAACGTCATTGTCTCACTGTGTAACCGTATTAAAAGCTGTAAATGCTACCACAACAGGAAACCGGAAGTGTAAAGTCTCCTTTGTTGTTTATGGTCAAAGAAAGCAATATTTTCTTATATTAACTTTAAAACTGGCAGAAGCCCGCGCACGAAACAGTAATTTGGCTTGAATTTATTTCTATTAGAATAAAAAGTATTATTAGAAATTACGTTAAAAATATTTTTAAACCTTAATAACAATCAGAGAAAACATTTCATCGGAATGGAATTAATAGCATTAAAAAGATCATTTTCTGGTCTTTAACATGGCATAAAAATAATTGTTGTGCAACAAATATTTCAGAAGTTATTGCAAAAAAACATCTAATCATTAGGCTTAAAAGCGGCTAATTTTCGTTATTTAATTAAATATCTTAGAACTAATTAACTCTGAAAGTTGAAAATAGCACCTTTGACCTAGAAATATGATCTAGAATGTCGTGTGTAAATTTCATGTCGCTACCGCTCACCATTTAAGAGTTCTTGTGACCGACCGAGCGACAGACAGACAAATACATGTAATTTCTGCCTTTTTTTATACATATTTATAAAACTAAGCAAAATTTTCAGAAATAAATGTAAATTAGTTCAATGTCTAACCGTTGCCTAGGAACGAAGTAGCTATAAATTTGCGTTATTTCCAAATCGTCTGCACGTAATTAAAGTTATTAAACTTTAAAAAAATTAATAAAAATTGAAAACAACATGTCACAGAAAATAAATTGGCATCATTGAAAAGGTAAAATTTTGAACTTTAAGATGGTATAAAAATAACTTTTATCGGACAGTTTGTTCCGAAGTTACGGGGGAAAAACGATCACGTGATAGTTGATTTTAATAATAATTTATTCCGCATGTTTTCGCATTCCTGAATGATCACGTGACAGTTGATTGAAAAATAAAATAATCTTCATCGTGAATCGCGGAGTCAATGGGCTTTCTTTGTTAATTATTTTTAATCTGTAGTAAAAAATAATTAATTTAACGTGATTTCACCTACCCTATGTCGGTTCTTGGGTTTCAAGCTACAACTCTGCCAATTTTCATTCAAATCGGTTTGGTAGTTTTGCCGTGAAAGCGTAACAAACAGACAGACAGACACACTTTCGCATTTATTATATTACTAGCTGTTACCCGCGACTTTGTGCGCAAAGAATTTGAATTATTCTTTTTTTTAATTCACGAATGTAAATGTTTTGTTGCATTTTGAAAGGGGAAAGTAAAAGTTCTGACGGAGATAATACTTAATTGGACGGCTGACAGGAGTGTACTGTACATGTATGCTGATATAGTTATGTAAATTGCTTATCTATTCTTATATACTTTTGTATACCACGTTATTTGCAAGGATTTAGAGGTTGTGTGGGCTGGACACATTTGAACATGCCATATATAGTTGCCCATGCGAAAAATATGGTTTTTTCAAATGTACGCCTGCCACTTTCAGTATCCGGCCCTGAACCTGGCAAATGATATTTTTAAAGGGATTTGTTGCCTTCTGAACTGAGATGATAAATCCTTCGGTATTATCGGAAGGCGTGGAATTAAAATACTCTCTCTTCTCCCTATATCAGTCATAACAATAGCTTTCATGACGTTTGGACCTAGGTGTATAATTTGTGACCGTGTGCCATTCCGAAGTCTCGGTATATCGAGGTTACGTATTGGTAGTACTGGTACACCGGAATTCAATCTTGGCTTGTCGGAAGGTTCCCTGACAATTCTAAGATGTTGAAGAGATCTACAGAATATGATGCTCCTTGTTAATACCCATTACTGTATCTACAGTTGGATATTCTGTAATACCTTATTGTGAAAGTTAAACAAAACATCGAGAGAATAATTCAAAAACGTCATTGGATCACTGTGTAACCGTATTAAAAGCTGTAAATGCTACGACAACAGGAAACCGGAAGTGTAAAATCTCCTTTGTTGTTTATGGTAAAAAAAAATCTTCTTATATTAACTTTAACACTGGCAAAAGCCAGCGCGAAACAGTAATTTGGCTTGAATTTATTTCTATAAGAATAAAAAGAATTTTTAGAAATTACGTTACAAAAATATTTTTAAACCTTAATAACAATCAGAGAAAACATTTCATCGCAATGGAATTAATAGCATTAAAAAGATCAATTTCTGGTCTTTAAAATGGCATAAAAGTAATTTTTGTCTAATAAATATTTCAGAAGTTCTTGGCAAAAAACGTCTAAGCATAAGGCTTAAAAGCGACTAATTTTCGTTATTTAATTAAATATCTTAAGAATGAATTAACTCTGAAAGTTGAAAATAGCACCTTTGACATAGAAATATGCTGTAGAATGTCGTGTGTAAATTTCATGTCGCTAACGTTCACCGTTTAGGAAGAGTTCTTGTGACCGACCGGCTGACAGACAGACAGATTATTTTATGGATGCTTATATATTTAAGCATAATTTTCAGAAATAAAGGTAAATTAGTTCAAAGTCTAACCATTTCCTAGCAACTGAGTAGCTATAAATTTGCGTTATTTCAAAATCGTCTGCACGTAAAATTTAAAAAAATAATAAAAATTGAATGAAAAATGTCACAGAAAGAAAATTGGTATCATTGAAAAGATAAAATTTTTATCTTTAAGATGGTATAAAAATAATTTGTATCGGACAATGTATTCGGAAGTTACAGAGGAAAAAAGGATTACGTGATAATTGATTTTAAAAATAATTTATTCCACATGTTTTCGCATTCCTAAAGGATCACGTGACAGCTGATTGAAAAATAAAAATTTTCATCGCGAATCGCGGAGTCAATGGGCTTTCTTTGTTAACTATTTTTAATCTGTAGTCAAAAATAATTAATTTAACGTGATTTCACCTAGCCTATGTCCGTTCTTGGGTTTCAAGCTACAACTCTGCCAATTTTCATCCAAATCGGTTTTGTAGTTTGGTCGTGAAAGCTTAACAAACAGCCAGACAGACAGACAGACACACTTTCGCATTTATTATATTACTAAGGATTAAGGATAAGGATTAAGGATTACGGATAGACTTTTTATAAATCCTAAATCTAGCACACGACTTAAAAATTGATAAAGCATGATAATTTCCTTTATTAATCCATGTATATATTTTAGTTTAAAATTATATTAACCAAGTGAATCTTACTCTTTAGTTAAAGCTTGACGGACATTGAAACCCTACAATCTAAATTGTTGTATGGAATTTATTAGATATTTTTAGTTTTCATAGCTTATATTTTTCTTATGTGAAATCCTTTGAAATTCTCTTTTTTTCTTTTTAAACTTTGATGCCTAATATCAATAACAAATGTGCAAGAATAATAGTTATTTTTCTCTTAATCTACTAATTATAATAGATGGTATACCTTCGGCAAATATTAAACAAGTTCTTAATTTAACTTAAAAATAAAATTCTTTAGAAGGGAACCGAGTGATATTTATCTAAGTCTAAAACCTAAATCACAACTCATGCGGAAATTCCAGAAGACCTTGAACAAGATTACATATACGGTATAATATGATCATTAATGTGTCTTTATTTTTACGTTATGCCTTAATAAATTTTCGGACATGTTAAAATAGTATTATTAAATCTACATAGTTCTTTTCATGTTTTTTTACTTTTTACTTCCCGTTCTGAAACTACGAGGTGGCTATTTCGGTACAACCCTCGTAATTGTGAGCCACTGCCAGACAATGAAAATGATTTTTGAGGTGACAACGAACTCTCAAAATTTCCACGCCACACTAACGCGAGAATGATTGACCCACGATGACAGATTTGACCTTTTCCTTATGAGCGGAATACTATACCAGTAGACTTTTTTTGTCTCTAATTACCGACTAGCACAAAAGTTGCCTCTTTTCTCTAATCAGCACTTACAAAGTTTTTCTCTTCTGTCTTATTGCATTACCTAGTGTTAGATGCCTGCATTTAATGCAAAAGATAAAATCCAAGAATATGTTGCCAGACGGGCGGTTCAAAGGGTCCGCAAATCTTTCCTTACAGTGACATGAAAAGAGTGGAAAGTTATTTTCCTGTGTTTCTGCAAAGGACCCCATTTAAAAGAATCTTTTGAAATTTTACCTTCCCCTCCCCTCCATAACATACATCAAGTTCTCATACATAGTGGCATCTAATGGGATTTTTTTTAACCTGAGCAAACTAAGCCATTGTAGTCATCTTGATTCTTGCTGCCATTCTATTCTTACTATACATGTTAGATTATCAGTGGACACTGATGACTTCCTCCGATACGGAAGCCACCGACCACTATGGCCAACTTGATGCTTATGATGTCCATTCAGTTATACTATACATTTCGGATTTTTAGTGGGATCTGAGGGTTTCCTTCGATCCTAAAGCCTCCAGGTAACTGTGACCATCTTATTATTCATGATGTTCATACAAAACTTTATAGTTCTTCGATGGGATCTGATGGCTTAGACCAGGGGTCGGCAACCTATTGAAACAGAAGAGCCAAAAGTTACAACTTACAAAATTTCCCAGTTTTTAAAGAGCCACTAAAAATTTTCGTTTCAATATTATAGTATTTGCTTATATATATTTGATTTTTGATTTAAAATAAACGACTTTAAATACGTAATAATATTTATTCATATAAAAACACAAATATAGATAGTTACATCAATGAGAGCATTGGCTTTGCATGCCTTTTGAAAGTTTGATTAAATCTGGCTTATAACTTGTTTTAAGTTTCAAGCACGACTCCAGATTTTTATTTGTTAGTTGACTTCTAACTTTACTTTTTATTATATTCATGCAAGAGAACGCTTGCTCGCACGAATATGTCAACCCGAAGATCGTCAGCACTCCATATGCGAACTTCTTCACCTCACTGTAGCATTCTGGAAGACTATTCCATGCGTAGAATATGAGGGCCTCAACTCGCGGAATTTCTTTTAGAGCTGTCCACTTGTGCTGCGCGATGTGCATGCATTTCTGGACCTCCAACTCTTCCAACTTGCTCTTGAGTTATGCGAACTTGCCACTCCACAAGTCTTTGGTTTTCAAATCTAGCAATTGCATTTGAAGTGATCCAGCATCAATTCCAAATGGCTCAATGTTGATCTCATTTGTATTTGTGTCGAGAGGATTTACTATGAACTCGAGAGTACTTTTGTTTGTTTTGAATTGCTCGAATCTCTCAGCTAATCCATCCTTCATGTTTTTTAAAGCTATTCTGAAGTAATTCGTGTCAATAGTTGCATTGGTCTCATCACGATATTGCTTCAGATTTTTAAAATGAAGTAATTTACCGCTCTCCATGTCTTCAACAAAAAGAAGCAATTTTTTTTCGAAACAAACTACTTCCTCAAGCAAGGCGTAGGCTGGGTTGCCCTTTCCTTGCAGTTATAGACTTAGTTCATTTAGTTTCATTGTGGTATCTTCCATGAAGTTGAATTTTTGCAGCCATTTGTCTTCTTCCAATTCGGAATGGTCAATGTTTTTTTCATTGAGGAATGTTTTTATTTCACTCAAGCACAAAGCAAAACGTTGCAACACGTTACATCTGGAAAGCCATCGCACTTTATTGTGCAGAAGTAGGTCAGAAAACTGGCTATCTATTTCTTCAAGGAAATCTTTAAACTGGCGATGGTAGAGTGCTTTTGCCAAGATGCTGTTAATAATCTTATTTACCAAGTTCATGACCTCAACTATTTCAGCCTGAAATGTTTGGGCACAAAGCGCTTCTTGATGAATTACACAGTGAAGATAGCACGTTAGAATTTCGTGGTTTATTTTTTTCTGAAGAATTTATGTTACCCCTCAATGTATTCTCTTGTATGTATTCTCTTGTATCTCAATGTACTTCTGGCTCCATCAGTTTCTATAGAAACGATTTTTATTTATATCGATTCCATTGTCTTCCAGGCATTTTTGCACAGCATTTGCTATATCTTCTCCACGAGTTTGCCCTGAGAGCGGTAGAAATCCTAACAGTTCTTCTTTTGGACCTTGGGACGACATATACCTGACGAAAAGGGTAACTTGTGCCGTGTCTTTTATGTCGCAAGACTCATTAGCAAGTGATAAGGCAGAAGCTAGTTGAATGTCTTCCACTTGCATATGTGTTACATTTGAAGACATTTTAGCAGTTGTGTCTTGTACTGTTTTAGCAGATAATGGCAAATCTTTGATTTTTTTCATGATTTCTGCTTTGTTTTTAAAATCACGAAACAGTTCTTCAGATGCACGTATCAAACAATCTTTGACGTACTCACCATCTGTGAATGGGTTTCCTCTTATTGCAATTTCTAATGATACAGCAAAGCTTGCCAGATTTACATTATTGGAAGATTGCGCCCAATTACTTAGCATGGAACTTGAGTGTTGTTGTTTCTTTGGACCTTCTCAACAGCTTTTTTTCGTGCGTCACCGGTTGGATATTTACCAGCAAACTGAATATGTTTTGTAGTGAAGTGTCTCTCCAAATTTGACTTTTTATTGTGTGCGCGTTTTTCGTGGCAAATGAGACAAGTCGGAAGGCCATCTGTGTTGCATATGAATGCAAACGACTCCGTCCAATCCTGACTGAATTCTCGGTTTTCTTCTTCAGTTCTTCTCTTTTTTTTACCAGATGCCATGCTGGCGGCAGAGCTGAAAAAATGATTTTTTAAAATTTTGCTTAGCTATTTAAAACGGCAAACAATTTATTTACCGTTATTACTTCGTTAACACGATCCTCAGATATGTAATCCAATTCTGTTACTGATTTTATTATATTATACGCGTACACACCTTTGAGAAGATAATTCGCTTCTAAATCGTATTCTCCTTGAAACAACAAGCGACTAGACACGCAAAAACCGCAAGCGATTAAATTAACACACATGCAACGTAACGTCGACCGCGCTATCCGAGGATGACTGACTGACAACACGTCTAGAGTCTAGACGTGTTATCTAGACTCTAGACGGTGGCTGTTTGGGTGAGACGGAAATGGAATTCAATTGGCTGAAAGATAAACATGGTCACGGAGTCTCATCTCTAAGAACAAAACAATAGTTCAAATTTATCTCATTACTGTCATGTTAAGCGTAGCGATTTGTAATTAGCGATTATGAAAATAGAAGCTATTGAGAAATTAGGTACGTAAAAATATATTTTCTTATTTTTTTAAGGGTTTTAATAATAAATTATTAATTTTTTCGTATGGAACTGGAGAGTCGGAACTTTACATCAAAAGAGCCGCAGGTTGCCGACCCCTGGCTTAGATCGGTTCTGATGCCACTAGTCATGTTATTGTTAATGATGTACATTCTATTCGTAGTAAAAAATATGTTTGGTAAAATTCCAAATTAAACCAATAACAGCTCAACAAACTAAACTTTGGTAACTAATAATTCATTGAAGATTTTCATAAAATCAAGTTCGTTATATGATATATAAAGCGCACTGATGCATAAATTTTAAATATATTAGAATAGTTAGATATTTTAAATGGCTAAATTTTCTCCCTGAAATAATAAGATGCCTCTTAATATATATGTTAGTCACTGTGAACAATATGCAAATTTGTTAAAACTCTCCTGTCACGTGCCTTAGATACGAGTCATACATACAATCAACCTTCGTCTATCACACATCAAAAGACTTATTTATTTAATTAGATCAAAAGCAGGAGCGATTCACTGGTCTTGTTCTTCAAATTACTCGCACTCGCATTACTTCATTGTTATACAGCACATCCAATTTATCGAAGAGGAGACGTGAAGGTAGAGGACCAAATTCAATCTTTTCACAAATGCCATCTTCACGTCCTCTCTCAAACTAGGGGATAATGATGCGCAAATGAGAATCACCGTGAAGAACTGGAAAAGAGATAATTTCATTTCAATAATTGCCGCTCTTATGCGCCAATTCTCTTTCCCTTTCTCCCCATCTAGAAGAATTTGAAGAAGACGCGGGCGTGTCAAGTTCAGGAAGATTCATTTCAAATATATCCGGTGACAATGGAGTGGAAGTTGAAGAAGCGGAAATATTTCTCGTTCTGTAATTGAATCTGGAATTTAAATTTTGTTACGTTGTAAACTGCTATCAAGATTTTACGTTATTTCATTAGTGTTTGCGAAATCTCATTATATTTGTGACATAATTTTTTTCCTTTTTGAAATATGGGAGTAAAATCGAATTTTATTACAACGTATTAAAATAGAAGCAGTTGCATTAATGCCATAAACTAGTCACTTGATTATTGATGCTTAATGTATTCACTCAATGCAAAGTATTTCGCTCATTTTATAAAGTTTCCTATTGAATATGGAAATAATTTATACTTGAAATTCTTCTGTCATAAATTGCGTGGAAGGTCTTAACCATATGCAATGAAGTGAATCATTTTGCAGAATTTGATATATGTGGAAACGAAACATGACGTACACTATTTTTATTTTCTCTGTTGCCGAATGACACATTGGAAATTATGCTTACCTAGTTAGAAAAAATTGTACATTTCAAAGTGTCGTAATACAATCACTACTAATAACTTTTCTTATAAAATATTTCAAAAATTGATTAAACCAGTTTCTACACATTGTACTACCTTTAACATCATAAAGATTATTGAGTACTAGAATTTTAAATTTTGTAGTATTATAGTTTTTTATCTTTATTGATCGTAAAGAATTTGAAAAACATTTCCTTCATAATTGTAGCGTCTTGATATTTGCAAGAAACTGATCAGAAATGAATTATTTTTTCCACTATTTTACCTGCATAATAATATATGAATCACAGAAACCGTGGTTTTTTTACCGCATTTGTATTTGGATAGTTGAATGCAGAAACCACATAAATAAATAATATCAAAATTCTGGGAGCTTTAAAAGAAACTAATTAATTTTTAAAATCAATGAATAAATTTATTTTATTGGTTTTTATATACCTCTAGTCATTGCTACACTCATTATGTAAATACCCATTTATTACGCGAAAACTGCACATACGCGATTTTGAAAATAAATGACTCGTGTGGTTTCTGCGATCAACGATTAATTTATAATGAATTGTAAATACTCAACACAGTGTAAAAAATGTCACAAACTGTTTAGTATTGGCAATAGCAAATATTGTTACGAACATGTAAGGTTGTTTCCCTGTAATGTTAGTCTCATGGTTGGAAAGATACATTCACAGAGGTTTTCTTTAACACCGGGAAGAGTGTAAGCGAATGACTCCCCGCTCCCCTGCCGATCTTGGCGTCAAAACGAAGGCCGGTCCCCGCAAATGTTAGAATTTCTTTTGCTACCTCTATTAGGAGTGAAGATATGGAGATTATTCTAGAATTTTCCTGAGAGGCCACATCCTGTCGGAAAAATGGTATAAATACCTATCTATTCAACGAGGAATTAATCTATTTGGAGTCTTGTTCGCATTGCGAGCTGGTCAGCTATTAGACACTGAGCGCTTTTTTTCGTGCTATTGCTGTTATTATTAGTGATTTGCTGCCTGTTTGTGTTGCTAATTTTTATAAGAGCTATTTTTCTTGTTTCCTGCGCTTCGTGTTTTCCGGAATATTCGTGAGTAAAGCTTCTTCTCCATTATCCTGCTTGTTAGACTCGTTTGCACCGTACACTCAACGGACGATTTTCTTAACAACTTATAATTCAGGAATTTGTAGATGTCTGTCAGTCAATTTCAGTGACTTCCTCGTTCTGCCTCTAACAGTTAGATATAATTATAAATAACGCGTGTTATATGCTCATAATTCAGAAAGCATAACTTTTAACAAGACTAAAAACAAGTTTATTGCAGTTATCAAATATTAAAATGAGTTATCAAATATTAAAATAACAGAAAGAAACAGAAAATTAATTTAATTTGCCTTGCTTAATACTAATTCCATGAATATTTAATATATGTAATAAAACACAGAATTATGCAGGGGAGAGCATGTAAATCATCTAGAACTATACGTTAACAATGAATGCAAAACGATGCTTTTGTGTAAATACAATAGAGTACAGAATATCTTTTGTTATGATAAAACAAAAGTTATGAGAGGAACAATATGCTCAAATGAAAACAACGACTTTTATATTTATTCGCTTAATATCGATGCTAGAATACACATTTATGATGAAACCAGAGTTAACCACCTGCATGTAGAAAATAAAAAAAACGCTAATTCGAAAAAAAAAATTAACTTAATTCTAGGTAAATTTGACAGACTTTAGGGAAAGAATTTTAAAAGAATGTCTGTGATTATATGATACAAGTTAATGGTAAAAAAGTGACTTTCGATACCTTCTAGTGTGGAAATACTTCTGTAAATATTTATTCATTGCAGATAAAGCATTATTTCAGGAAAATAGGTTCAAACTGTCGTATATTATTAAAAAATTTTTTACTTACAGATAATGTTTATTTGTAAAATGTTTTACTGAAATTTCAACTTTTATTGTGTATTATATTTTAAGAGCTTGCTTTAGCGAAGTACATGCATGAATATACACATCTCACATAAAATGTAGAAAAATATTATGAGTCCTCATAATACTTAAAATACCGGTTAATGAAAATCAGTTTCTAATTCTGCAACTGGTTTAGGCTGTTTACAAACAAATTCGGATATTTTATCTCTGTGTACACGTAAGTAATTGTTGATACGTTGTCCACATGAAGCAAAATCCGCTGCTGGTTTTCTGGAAAATAACGAATGCTTCTCTATTGCTCTATATAATTCATGAATCAAAACTCTACACAAATAATTCCAATCTCCTATAATCTCTTGAACATTTAATTTAGAAACTCACCCTGAAAATGGTAGTTAGCAGTATTATCTTCCGGATAAGTATTATCTTCAAGATAATACTCGAGCTATCGTTACAATATTATCTTCAAGGCAAATTGTGCTAGCCTTTGCCTGTTAGTCTCCTACTAATTAGTACAAAAGAGCATGTAAAGAATTCGCTAGTGTGACGTCCCTAAGTGCTGATTGAACAGTGTGTTGCGATTTCTCAACATTTTTTCTTTTCACAACTAAACATTTACCAATTTAGTCCTAATTTCTCCCATAGTTCTTGATTTAAGTTTTCTGTGTATATGTGAGTGGCGAATTCACTGTATAATAGGAGGTACAGGGTAAATAGGTAGTTACGATGACTGAACGTACCACTTGGAGTGAGTGAACTCGCTGCGTGAGGTCAGTCGCTGTGGGTCCACAAAATTTTTAATGTGTAGCAGCTGGACATTTGATTACATCATATGGAATCGACCCTGGACGGGATAATTCAGTTAGGCTATCTTTTGTGATCACTAGGGGAGCCATCACAGAATCATGGGCAGGAGACCAGGAAATGCAATACTTGAACTTCCGCACAGTCTGTGGTATACTAAAAGGGATTTTATTAATGGATAGCTCTGATGACTGGGCGTGCTACTCGGTGGG
>BGPR01041916.1:0-13459 GCA_013235015.1 Araneus ventricosus | reverse complement strand
GTTGATTCTGAAAAACAATTTTTTGCTTCAGTATATTTGGTGTTGATAGCAAATAAGAATAAGATTCTTGGCAGTATTTCTTAAAATTTACTTTGGTAATTAACATTCCTTTAATAATTGCGACATGCGACTGAGTTTTTCGTTCTTCTTCTACTTATTCATAAGAGATAAGACCATTCATATTATTTGTGCGAAAGTATTTGAATAATTACAAGAAAAGATTATCGGTTGAAACATTGCCAGTGTTCAATTTTGTCATTTTTTCCTGAATAATATAGTTAGAAATATATGCGAGTCAGCAGACTCTGACCGACTTCCATATGTGTGAGACATATCGCATATGCCCGTCTTCTCTGCTCTACTACCTTCGGATTTTTTGATTTTTCGCGCCTTTTTTACTTTCTCGTATACGAAGTATACAAAGATGAAAGTATTGTAATCGTCAAAGAATTCGAACTCGAGATTTTGACGAATCTCCACGTTTTAGACCTCCTGAGTCTGAAAAACAAAATTTTGGAATTATGTCTGTCTGTGAACACGATAACTCGAAAACTATTAAAGCTACGGGGATGAAATTTGGTTTGTGACCTTGGCACATGATTTGTAGGTGTCTGTCAATGTTTGGACAAAATCCGTCTAAGGGAAGTCTCTCTGTCTGTCCGCGTTCATGTGAACACTATAACTCAAAAACTTGAATAGCTAGATAGATAAAATTTGGTACACAGTTTTATCATCAGGAATGTAGGTCCGTATAAAATTTTGGGCCCAATCCTCTAAAGGATTGACTGTCTGTATAATCGCATATTTTTGATCGCAATAACTTATTAACAAAATTACTTAGATAAATGAAATTTTGCATGTGACCTTCTAATCTTAATTGTAGATTTATGTCCAATTTTTGTGTTAGTCGGTATAAAAAAAAGGCGTTCAAAATTTCCATTTTCGCTGTCTTCAATATTCTACGACGCAAAAAAAAAGGCCCCGACTGATCTTGGCTCAATACCAACTTGTACCCACGCTCTTTCGCTGAGTTAAGTTTCGCTTATTTTTTTTCTCCACTGCGTTTGGGACGCTTGTTCGTTTTAATGCCTTTTAGCTTATTTTTTTCTCTGCATATGTTAGGGAGTATACGAGAAAGTTTAAGGGCTTGCTGTGATTGGGGACAACGGAACAGACTATCTAAAAACGGAACGTATGGTCACATTATGTATGAACTCATTTTTATGAGAAAGCTCTGCTTGGTTACAGTTAGAGATCGAGTGTTTTGATTTAGGTTGTCATTAATTAATTATTTTAACAAAAGGCAAATAGCCCGTTACGAAACTTCAATCTTCATTCGTATATTTTAAATACTAGAGCCAAATACGGCTTTATCAGTTAATTCTAGATGTTTCCTTTCTCGAGGTGCTGACTGTAGCTTGTAATATGAATGATTAGAATTTAATTAATATTTCAAGCTGGCAAGAGCGTTCTTCAAAAATTTATGTACGACTAAACAACTTCTTTTTTGTAAATAGCTAAGTAAATTATTTTTGATATAAAGAACGGTTATTTTTTGAGTCTGATGGTACAACCCTTACGCTGTTTTAAAGTAAGTAGGAAAATGTGTTATTATATCATCAAACAGGAAATTTGTTCGGTTTACAATTTACTATGACTTTAGCCCATGGTATAACTTCAAGAACGGTCGCGAATCCTAACTAACAAAATCAAACTTAAGAAAATTCATTTAGTAATTACTAGGGATGTAACGAATATTCGGCCTATTCGGCTCTTTAGCCGAATATTCGGCTGGTCGAATACTAAGCAGATATTCGGCCGAATAATTTCATAATAATAATATTTTTTAAATGTGCGCTTTTATACATATTTAGCAAAGAATCTTGTGCAGAATTACATTTCGGTACATTTATTATCAAGAAAATTGAACATTTACTCAATTTTAAATAAATTTTGTGTATTTAATAATGTTACATATCATTGTAAAACATGAAATTGTGATATAAGATCAATAAATTATCAGTATTTTCAGCGAAAAATAATTTTCTTTTGGTTTATTATAAATTACCAGATTCAGAAAATAAAAAATGTTGGGTGATTGGAAAAAGAATGACATTATAGTGGATTTTTCGTCATCATCATTCACATTTTTCCTCATTTTTCCCCACCAATTAAGTGGACTCTCCCTCCCAGCTATTAGAAATTTTAAAAAAATCAAACTAGCAATTTACTTCTAATAATTTTAATTTATCCACTTAATTTTCTTCTGTGTCTGTCATTGCCCTGTTCTGCATTGATGACTCTTATTGTTTCTGTGAACCAAACCTAAAACCAGCGGGAGTGGTCTCCCCTAAACTTTCTCGTATACTCCTAACACATGTAGAGAAAACTAGAATAATAAAAGACGTCAAATAAACTTCCGTCGCAAGTAAACCAAAGTTGGAACCACGCGTGGTTTGAAGGATCAAAACAAATTCAAATCCTCTGCTCATTCTTTTGCGCAACAGGACCTGGCGAGACTCCCTAAATGTTTGCTTCCTTACAAAATCACTCCAGAATTGGTTTTTGGCAAACTGCCAAGTTTCGGAGCGTCCCTTTCTTGCACAGGCATTGCCACCAGTAGGCATGCGCAGGGAGTTGGTTTCAAAACTGAACAAGTATGCGATTATACAGACCGACAGACAGTCAACCCTTTGACGGATTTGGCCCAAAATTTTATACGGACCTACATTCATGACGATAAAACTGTGTATAAAATTTTATCCATCTGGCTTTTCAAGTTTTTGAGTTATAGCGTTCGCATGACCTCGAACATACAGACAGACAGACTTCCCGTTGACGGATTTTGTCCAAAATTTGATAGAAACCTACAAATTATGTTTAAAGACCACATACCAAATTTCATCCCCGTAGCTCTAATAGTTTTCGAGTTATCGTGTTCACAGACAGACACACAGACAGACAGACATAATTCCAAAATTGTGTTTTTCGGAATCAGGGAGGTCTAAAACGTGGAGATTCGACGTGGTAAAACGTGGAAATCTCGAGTTCGAATTTTTTGACGATTACAATACTTTCTCTTTGTATACTTCGTATACGAGAAAGTAATAAAAAGGATTTCTCATTTCTTATGAGAATAAACACTTTTTAAAATAATACAGAAATGTATCAACATTTTAACATTTTTACTTTCTCGTATACGAAGTATACAAAGAGAAAGTATTGTAATCGTCAAAAAATTCGAACTCGAGATTTTGACGAATCTCCATGTTTTAGACCTTCCTGAGTCCGAAAAACACAATTTTGGAATTATGTCTGTCTGTGTGTGTGTCTGTGTGTGTGTCTGTGTGTGTGTCTGTGTGTGTGTCTGTGAACACGATAACTCGAAAACTATTAGAGATAAAGGGATGAAATTTGGTATGTAAACTTGAAACATAATTTGTAGGTTTCTATCAACTTTTGGACAAAATCCGTCAACGGGAAGTCTGTCTGTGTGTATGTTCGAGGTCATGCGAACGCTATAACTCAAAAACTTGAAAAGCCAGATGGATAAAATTTGGTACACAGTTTTATCGTCATGAATGTAGGTCCGTATAAAATTTTGGGCCAAATCCGTCAACGGGTTGACTGTCTGTCGGTCTGTATAATCGCATACTTGTTAAGCCTTCGTTTCAAAACCATTTCCACGCGCATGCCTACTTAGCTATCTCTGGTACCAAGCGGGAGGATTACGTCCTTGAGACGGGTTTGTGATTGATATGTTTTAACCCGTTTTGCTTTCGCTCGCTCGTATAATAGCGGATCTTCCTGGAGTGTGATGGAAAATAAATATTGCTAAGTTTTAATACATAGGCATCTCTTTTAATATGATTCTTCACTTAAATATTTTACAATCACTATAATCTGCAATGAAAAACCTTCTGATATTCGTTGCATTCTGGATTACAGTAGGTTCGATTTTTTTTATCCACGCAAGGGGAGGGGAAATGACAAATTTTTTAGCAGTATACGAGAAAGTTTAGGGGAGGCCACTCCCACTGGTTTAAAATGTACTTTTAATAATAATCAATTTTATTAATTTTTTAATTTTTTTTTATTTAAAATTTGTGAAACCTTTTATTTACAATCAAAAGTAAATTGTTTTTTAAAAGTGGATATTCGGCTATTCGGCCAAATCGCTATTCGTTACATCCCTAGTAATTACTTATTGATAACTTTTTAAATACATTCGCGGACGCTCTTCTGATGTTCCAGGTATAAAAATTCAAGAGCAACATATGGGAACCGTTCTGCAAAGATGAAAGTTCACCGCCCACCCACGCACTCCTGTAATTGGTCCAGTATAAATAGGTTTTGCTAATAGCCTTTCCTGCAATCGATGTGCTGTCTTTATAAAGTAATTATCGTCATTTTCTCCGGGCATGTGCCCATTTATCTACTTAGATTTCCTTCCACGCAATTAAGCCGAGGCTTCTCGAGTCGAAGACCTATTGTATGTCATCCTCGCGTTTTGTTTTTTTGGTGGTTACAAAAACAATGTTTCAGCCTTAAAAGCCCATTTTTTAAAAATTCATTAAAAATTTTTTGGACTTTTATTTCTTGAATAAAACATGCGAAAAAATACTTTTAAAAAATTCTTTTTTGTTTTAAGATGGTTTATGGCTAAAAATGGCTCGTTACCAACTGACTTTGACTGGGCTTTATTTCAGAAAAAAAGTTTCCTGGATAAAATTCTATAATATTAAACACAGATGAATTTGAATAACTAATAATAAGGATAAGGAATTTCCATCAACATTGTAGAATAAAATATATTATTAAGCGTATGAGCAAAGCTAAAAAGATGAAAAACATCAATTTATTTATTTTTATCAGCACTCAGGTTGCTATCTATATACTGTAAATTTTTTTAATAAAATTTTCAACATGTATCCTATTGGCAACAACAACATTAGAGCCTCAGTCTTATTCTCAAGATTTTAGAAGACAAAATTGGGTATGTTGCTTAAAAGCAACACTGGGCATTTAAGGGTTAATGCATTTAATGATAAATATAAACCTTTACTGTTATAGAAAACAGAGAATATTTTTTGTCGAAAATTTGTTGGTCAAAGAAAAAGCGTAAGGCGCTGCAATAGATAAGGTAGTAGAATCTCGATTATCCGAGCCTCTAACAACCGAGGATTAGCGCCACTGAATGCGGATAAAGAAGAATTTGGCTGTAATAGAGAAATCTGACGGATTAGAAAAAGCTGACGTCATTTTCCCAATGAAAGAAAATTCATTGTTTGCTCTGCTGGCATCCAATGTTGATGAGAAAATGGATGAGCCTCCTTGTCCAGGGCCCAGTTCCGACTGCAAATTAAAAGTTTGGGCAGTTTTGATGTATTCTATTTTTCATTAATCTATTCGAGATGGATTGCACACCGTGTGCGCAATGCATTTCTGAGCCAAAAAGACAGGTAGCACACCGTGTTCAATGCATTTCCGAGCCAAAAAGACAGGTAGCACACCGTGTGTGCAATGATTGAATTGCAATTATCAGTCAGTATGGAAAAAGCAGCCGTCGGGATAAGACTGGTTTAAGATAAAAATTATCTTAGAAGTGGGTAAACGTAAAATTGGCATTGGTTTCAATTTAGTCCCTAAAATTAAGGTGACCAATCGTTCTCCTTTTGGAAGGACAGTCCTCCTTTTCTAAGTTGTCCTTCCTCAAAAAGTGCACAACAAATTACGCTACAAAAGTATTTTTTTTTATGCATTTATGATATCATAGTGTGTTCTGTATTATTTTTTGCAATGAATTAAATGTTTCTTTTATTTATGATATTTTTTCGCTTCAATTTATTTATGTCCTCCTTTTGTTGAGGAAGACATGAATATGAATACAGAACTGTCAGATGATGCACTTGATGAGATTTCTAAGAAAACTGATTCGGAAGATTGTAATGAAAGTGAAATGAAGAGCTTGACGGGACGGGAGCTTGAAATCAGGACTGCCTGGACGTAGTTACAGGAAATCGTGCAACATGGGACATTTATTTACAGTGCATTCCTGTTTATATAAATATCCCGTACTGTTTGACGCGCATTCGTACAACGCGTGATTTTTTAATCGCGTTTTACGGGAGTCTTTCTTCAGCCGAATCCATCTTCTGAAATCAAGCCTCCCCAAGGCTGTATTTCCAATCTAAAGTACAGCCTTTTCTTTGCAAATTTGCATAGCATGTTAATTCGTATTAAAAATGCGATACTTTTATTATTACATCATCCGGGAGACTTCCGTAGAATTCTATTGAGCATCCATATTTAAATCTGTTCAATGGCGAATCCAGACTTTTGGTTGGGCGCGGGGGCTGAGGTCATGAAAATTTTGTATCGTCGTGACCTCATGGCTAATGTAAGTGAAAACATTTTAACTTTACTCACCTAACAATAAGAATCACAAAGGACACTACAATACTTTTGATAATTTAATAAAAACACGATGAAATAATTATCCAAAAAATGTATTCGACCGCGTTAACACTACAAGTACCGGTGGAATGACTACAAAAACGGGAAAATTTTCGATCTTGCCAAAGCCAGAAAGCAATGTTGCCGCGATTTATTTTTTAAGAAGATTTTGAAAGAGATTAAGAACAAACAGGTGTAATAATTTTTTTTAAAAAAATCAAGAATTTTGGTTTAGATCTGATTGCTGCAGCCCTATAGCCAGCCCCTGGATTCGCCACTGAATCTGTTGGAATAATTATGTTCGTGAAAAGTGTTATTCGCAATCGTAAGCTATTTCTTTAGCCTTTAAGTTAGCGGAATACAAAGTATTGTTGTACGCCTTGTAAACAATTCATTTGACTTGTCAAGAAAATATTTTCATCCCTTTCTTTGTAAAAGCATATGAATATTTACGGAAGATAAAGATAAAATCCTTCCTTTGCTCTTTGTCTACATAGAAAGCTGACGCGGTTTTTTTTTTTTTTTTTTCAGATGTGCTTCTTGAATTTTTCATATGATTGTTTCATCACTTCGGTGCTGGTTTTTTAAGAATTCGCAAAATGTCGCTTTGAAAGTGATGCTGAGTGTTGGCATTTGATTCAACTGATAATAACGGATTTTAACATGTTAATGTTTTTAGGTTAACATACAGGGTGACAATTATTGAGCTATATGAAAAGAAACATTGCTAATTTTTGAATTGTTGGCGAAATTCAGTTAAAACTTGGCGGATGAATGCAGGGCATGTTGGGATTTGTTTTGAGCATGCGCACTCTTATTGTTGTTCATTTTTCGTTGGAAATGTCGAAATACAGCTTTTCTGAGCGTATATCGATCGTCAAAGCCTACTATTCGAGCAATAACGGCCCGATTGTGGCTCAAAGGAAATTTGCGACCGAGTACAAACTGAAGACAATCGGTCCGAGTCTTATAACAATCAAAAATGTGATTGAAAAGTTCGAGAGACTTTCACTTCAGCGATTTTTGCAGAATTTTGCTCTTCGTCTGCGCCACGTCATAGCCATTGATGGCAAGCATATCGAACATGTCATAAACTAAATCCGAATATCTGTATTTACTTTTAAAATTTGAATAAAATTTTTGAACGCGGCAGTTTTTGAACATTTTATTTTCTATTTCGTATAGCTCAATAATTATCACCCTGTTCTTTTTGTAAATTGCGCTATTCAAAAATTGTTCAAAACACTCTACAGGACAAACTGTTGGATTTACAGCTAACAAATTTGGCACGTAGTTTCTTGTGTATTATGTGCTCATCACGAACGGGTTTTTCAGAATTTTAATTAAATTCTCAGTTCATTAGAAATTAGTCGAAATTTCAGAATTTTTTCCTCAATAACTTCAAAGCATATTATCGCACAAAAACTATTTTTACAGTCATTTAAAATTCAAAAAATGAGCTTCTCAGTGATACTAATTTTATTTCTGTACAATTTTTTCTCTATTTTTAATATATTTTTCAAAATTAATTTTAAACAATTTGTAACTATGCGTTTTATTGCTGTAGTGAAATTCAAACTAATATCATTGTTTTATTAAATCTTCCGCTCATGGGTTTTTACCACCAATAGTTTTATGATTAAAAAAAAAAAAATGCTTTCTTTGCCATTAACCTCAAAGCAAAATTTTCACTTTCTTAACACTTTGGAAGCGGGAAACGTAAAAATACGTCTTTCTCAAATTACCCAATATAAAATTTTAATTCAAGAATTTGACTTGCGTACTAGTTTAGATAAATTCGACTTGTTAATAGATGTTTGCAGCATACGTTCACTTTCTCTTTGTTATGGTATATTCATTGTCTAAAGCAAGTACAGTCGCGGTTTGTCTTTTTTTTTTTTTTTTTTTTTTTTTTTTTTTTGAGCTTGCATCTAACTCGTATCCCGTACACAATGTGTTAATATGATAATGTTTTGGGGGTATCATTCTTTCTGTATAAATTGCGTACTGTAAAAATCGTTGCCCACAAAACACCACGGCTGATATAATGAAGCCTAAAACATTATCATCCGTAAATTGCGTACTGTAAAAATCGTCGCCCACAAAACACCACGGCTGATACAATGAAGCCTAAAACATTATCATCCTATTATGTCTCTGACTGCAGGTTTGAATCTCCTTTAATTTTTATAAGCTTTTCCCACTTTTATTTTTCAAAACCAATGCTAATGGCGAATGTTTTGAATTATGGTTTATGTTTTGAATGAAGGTAAGATGATGTAAATGGATATTGCTTTTACAACATTGTGAGTTTCAACATTTTTGCTTCCTCTTTTATGCTATTGTAATATATCAAAGTAGACTTCATCCTTTGAATTAACGTACAAAACTTTTTTTTAAATTAATCAGTTATTTAAGTGCCAATATTTAGATTTACTATTTTAAGACTTCGTATGCATGTGAATATCTTTTTGACTTCTGTTAGCAGGATACTCATTTTTATGCATTGCATTTTCATGGAAAATGTCATAATTTTTTCTCCTTCTCTTATGTTAATTCGCCAAATTTGTGTAAAGCGCGGAACCTAATTCCCCGAATGCAGATGAGCTTCGAGCTAAGGATTACGCAACTCGCTTTTGTGCTGTGCGGTTTCGGCGGATGCTGGCGGTTGGGCAAGTGGTTATTTATTGCGGTCGTCTACTCTCGGGTAAAGGTTTCTTTCCACAGCGCTTCCCTTCCTTCCCCCCCTGTCCTGCTCTTGACCTCTTCAAGTGGCCGAGGACTCTTCAGATGGATCGGCTTAGCGCCGGCCATCATCGTCCTGCGGCTCCAGCGGGATGGAGAGCCGCTGCTTGCGGCTGTCATCGAAATACTCCTCTTACTTTCTCGAATCGAAGTTCAGAAAGATAAAGTATTGTTATCGTCAGGGAAAAAAATTCGATCACGAGATTTGGATGTATCATCATGTTCAAATACAGTTGAACGAAGCATATTTGACTTATGCGCGAAGCTTTATTAGTATAACTAGAAAATCACCCGTCATGGTCAAATTGCCTCTTCATTGGAGAGATTTCCCGTCAAATTTGACGGATTTAAATAGATATATATGCGTGAGAAATGTTTATCATTGATTGAAAACAAATAAAATAAACATGTTTTATGACAGGAAATGTTTTTTTTATTTATATATTTCTTTATTCAAAAAACCTCGTGGTAAAAACAACCTTCCGTGTGAAGTATTTTTCGTTGTTTAACAATTTTATTATAATTCAATAACCATGAAATTCTCAGCTTGTCAAACGTAAGTCAAAAGTTAAAATTTCAAAGCAATTCTTTTTCGAAATTCTAATCAAAACAAAGCACTTCTCTGCTTGTCGAACGTTGCCAAAAAATATCAAATTATATCATCACGATTGCAGTAAATAATCAGATTAAAAGTTGTTAATTTGATTAAAAGTTGTTTAAATAAATCAAGACCCCTTTCTTTGATGGCTATTGTTATCCCTAACAGGAATTAAATTATGGCGCCCAAATGGTTACATGAATGCGAAAAAAGTAACACATAATCGTCTTATGCGTATATTAACCTGTTAACTGTTTATGACGAGTATATTCGTCATCAAAAATTGTTTTGTGTTATGACGAATATATTCGTCATGAGTAAACAGTAGTGACAATTTGCAGTTGAAATTGCAATTTTAGTGAAAACTAAAATATTTTCGTTAACTTCAAGATGCGTGAAATATTTTGAGGCCAAGTCTAGTGAAGACCCGATAATAAATACCAGAGTTACAGAGGCGTCCCATTTTTTTTTTTGTTGACGACTGTACCATGCTTTGCTCAATACCATACTCCAAGCAGATTAAAGTAAGAAATTGATTTGTCATGCTTTTTCCTGTTCATATGCAAACTATGTTAATTTAAGTAAATAAATGAATGTGAGTAATAAAATAAAAATGTCGTTTCATTGCAACTTAATTACGTATACTCTGTGTTTGACGAGTATACTCGCCTAATTTGTGCCACGCAGTTTAGATACACATTTTCCAAAGAACAGTTAACTGGTTAATAACAGATATTGCAGTAAGCTTGGCGCAACTCGAGACACGAGATTATGTCTGTTTTCATTTGAATCTAATTTGATGAGACTCATCTCCTTGAAACAAGTTCAAGGATCGCATCGAAATTGTCTCCCATTTTCAATATTGATTCCCATGTTGAGTAATTGTTGGCTTTAACCTTTTAAGGATCGCATTTTGACGTGAAAACGTCTTTCCACTCGTTACAGTGATAGTCGGTCGAACTTTCTTGTGTGACAAAATACCGTCAGATTTGAATCGCTAATAACTACGAGACTAATAATTCGAAAAGAATGGTTGACCACAAAACGGATAGATCATATCTGTAAGAGTTTGTCGCATACTATTTTTTTACCTGTGACGTCATCGTACCACCATTGTAGGCGCATACGCGTGATTGTTATGAATTAGCTTTATGTAAGGTTATAAATGAGTGTAGCGTGGAAACGCGTTTAGCTAGTGGGTTGATTCTGATGTCATTTTAAAGAGCTTGAGGAGTATTACTAGGATCCAAAGTGAGACAATAAAAATATATATAAGAATATAAATAAAAATCGGTATTAAATTAAAAATTTCAAACACCGCATTTTTTTATTATAACATGCAGAGTTTTCTTTTGAATTGTACGAAACTTACAGAATGCTTGACAATACGTAAAAGAAACATTGTATTAAAAATTTGAATATTGCGGGAAATGTGAGCATTTGTAGTAAATAATGTTTTACGGCGCATAAGCGAAATTTAGTTCTATATACTGTCAACAGATGGCGCCATCAGAAGCTACTCTAATTAAAACATAAGAAAGGCGCAGTTTGGGTCCGCGTCGTAGATTTTTTTGTGAAAACGTCGGGATAAAATCATAAAACAAGTGTTTCGTATTAATATGTAATTTAATTATCAATCTCTTTAATACAATATTTACACAGAGTAGTATAATAGTTACAGAATAGATAAATCACAAGTTTATCGCATGTAGCAAGGGTCTGTGGTAGCTTGTGATTTATCCATTCTGAACTGAGCATTTCTTATGTTTTTTCTATCTAATAAGATGACCCCTCCTGTTTTGGAAAGGGGTTGTCGTTTTCATTCATCTAAGAAGGCATAGAATATTTGAGGTGCTTATGGATTCCACGTAATTTTTGTGTCAAATTATAAAGCTAATTACTGATTAAATTTTAGTGTAAGCCTAAAAATGCGGTAATTCGATGCACGTCAATATGACTGGCGCGACCGACAAGAGGTTAATCAAATTTAATTCGAAATTATAATACTGTTTTCATTTCTTTGACGTTCAATTGTTACTATTATAACGAATACTAACAAAATGCAAAATCAAAAATGAATCCTACAAGTGATATTAATTCGAGTCTTTTACCTCCTCACCTAACCCACATCCTTAACATTATTAATAAACACTTTTTTGAGCGGAAAGATGGTTGAGAGTTGGAGATGTGATAGTAAGGGATACTCAAAAATAAAGAAAAAGCTAATCAAGGAATACAGGAGGAGAAAAAGATTGTGAACCACTGAGCTGGATGAATGGATTTTAGTACTTGTTCTTGTCACCAAAATTGTGGATTTCGGTCAAATGTTGGGACGAAATCCAAGAACCGAAAGTTTTTCTGTCTGTCCGTCCGTGTACATGTGAATACAATTACTAAAAATCACAAAGAGCTAGATGGGTTAAATTTAGTATTATGGTTTTATCATCAAAATTGTAGATGTTGAACAAATTTTGGACTAAATCCATCAGTCGGTTGGCCGTCGGCCGGTTCGCTTTCAAATGGCCACGGTTAATTTAGAACCGCAATAAAGTAGATGGGTGAAATTTCTCATATACTTTTATTACTATTTGATTACTGTTGATTAGGCATGAAAAGATGAATGCTTGTGAGTGAATAGAAACTGGCTGAATATGGAGATTGGGGTCCATCGAGACCGTGTGCTCCGCCCCCAAACATCACTAGTGTACTTTTGGTTATTATTTGACATAAAAATTGAGATTGGGATGCTGAGTTAGGTGTAATCTTACCACTACTCAACATTCTAAGGTTAAGGTCAGTTAATCATAGGAAATGTGCACTTTTTCTGCTTCTGCAAATTATATCTTTTCCTTTTAACAATTATTTTGAAGTAATATTAGACTTACTTTTCGTTAAATAATGAGACTTATTTTTGGGACGCGAGGGAGAAGAAACATTTTATTCAAAAAACACCGGCTTTTAGAAAATTCTGCAAAACCCATCTTCTGCTTTTAATGATAATGGCCTTTGTCTCCGTATTCGAAGTCGTATCCCCTTTCAATGGCCATTATCGTGTCGTTTGTAATCAGATGAGGTCAGACATGCGAAACAATAATTACGGAAAATAGACTAAACCCTCAACGAGGTTCTGTTCTTGCTGAAATTCCAGGTATCTTCTTGCTTGCCACTTTGCAATCAATAGCATTTGGCTTCATTATGGATGTATCGTGGAGGAATATCCCACATAAGAAATATAAAACCTCCTCCCACAATTTTTGCTTGTATAAATCTTCTTGGAAGTAACTTCTTTCTCTTCTTGGGGTATGTTTTTTTGACTAGTCCAAACATGTGGATTCGGTCTTTTCCTATAATTGGTAATTCGACCTGTCCTTTCTTTACGGACATACAAATTTGAGCAACTAGCAGATCCGTTGAACTTCTGCATAGTCTGTACATTTTAAGTACTCTTCCATTAAAAACATTAAATAAACGTTTCACATCACGTTGCCTTCCAGTGGCGAATCCAGGGCGGGCTGGAGCCCCAGAGCTAAACCAAAATTTTTGATTTTATTTAAGATCACTACTTAATTTTCATTTAAAAAAATAATAAAATCGTGACAACATTGCTTTCTGACTTGGCAGGCTCGAAAATGTTCCTACTTTTCTAGTCATTCCACTTGT
>BGPR01041915.1:0-13460 GCA_013235015.1 Araneus ventricosus | reverse complement strand
CAACCTTTATTTCTTCTTGTAACCCTTCATTAGCCTTTATATTTTTACCCCCCCCCACTGTAAAACCCCCCCCCCCCCCTCCAAACCATTCCTTCACTCAAAGTAGCTTTTCTTAATGATATTAAGGACTTAAGTTAGCTTAAGAGTCAAATGGCTTGAATTAACTCATTTCCTATATTAACAAGCAAAACCACCTATCTCAATTTTTTGAAATTCCAATTAGGAAGAAAATAATCAATTTTTCGCAACCAATAACGAATATTTCTAATATTTTTTAACATCTGATAAGAACAGAAGACCACATATTCCTACCAGATGTGAAACAAATTTCCGAAATATCCGTTTTTGGTTGCGAAAAATTAAATATTTTCTTCCTAATTGGAATTTCAAAAACTTGAGATAGGTGGTTTTGCTTGTTAAGCGATTTGTAGGTTTAATTTATTTATTTGTGGCTGATAACATATTGCCAAGCGTCTTGCGAGAATGTTCCACATGTGATTAATTAGATTCAAGTCTGGGGACATTTCAGACCAATCCATGAGCTGAATATTTTCACTCTCTAACAACTGCTTCATGCTGCATATGTGTGTGCCCTAACTATTCGACACTAGTTGACCTCATGATTGGTCATTCGTCCCATTCTGCCTTTTCCCTCCTCTTTTACGTTAAAGAGGACCGACCACTTCGACCTTTATTTTTGCACACCAGTACAATAATGCGTTTTCTAAATGTGGAAATAGGTATATATAAACAGGGTGTCCGGGAATTGTTGGACACTTTTCAAAATAATAATTTTTAGTAAAAAAAACTTATAATGTTTCAACTACGAATTTTTTTTTAAAATGAGAGTGCATTTTAAAAAGTTTTTTTCAGATAGGTAACACGCCGTTTCTGTGGTCCAGGGGGTCGTAAATTTCGGGAAATCAAAATTTTGTTTACAGCCATTATCTGCGAAAATATTACAATTGGAAGAAAAATGAAAGCATATATTTGTATGGAATTTTACATTCTTTAAATTTGTTTGTTCACATGTAGTGCGAAAACTGAAGAGTTTTCGAGATGTTCAAAAGAAACTAAAAAAGAAACCAGAAAACGCGCTTCGGCTGATCGGTAGCCATTGCGAAAGGAAATCTGTCATCGATGACTGACACTGAACTATCTAATTAGATTAGTCCATTACAATTAGACCGAAAAATGGCAAGTAGGGGAAAAAATTTATAAAGTTTTGAAACTTTGGTCAAATACTTCTTTGACCTCATCGATATGAGAACCGAAAAGTTTCCACCCCTCAAGGGGGAGCTTCCCCCCTTATGGAGGAAAAACTGAAGTGAAGTGCGGTGTTTTGTCAGTTTTTCCTAGATTTCTTAAACCCTACGCATTCAATGTTAAAAATGGTGTAAATAAATGTTGTAGAGCATACAATTCTGCGTCAAATGAGTAACAACACTATTTATTTTTTTGCAGTAGTACGATTACAAACTCTTATCAAAGTTGGAATGATTTCTCAATTTTCCAAAAAAAAATCATTATTCTTACAAAAGACGACGCATACAATCAAAGATTCTGTCTAAATAAAGTTTGTATGCATAAGAATTCACTTTTGTAAGCGCATACATATGTTGGTGTGCCAATACTAGAGCGCTAGTGTGGTGTGGAAGTTAGGAGAGAGCTTGCAAGTAGCCCATTGCAATTAGACCAAGAAACGACAAATAGGAGAAAAATTTATAAAGTTTTAAAATTTTGGTTAAATACTCTTCTGACATCAAGGAAACGGGAACCGTAAAGCTTCCATCCCTGAGGGGGAAGATTCCTCCCATCCCCCGAAACTACGAAAAAGAGAAACCGTGAAAAGGCGATATCTTGCTTATAAAACAAGCAATAATTATGATTCTTTGTAAATATAAGTAATTAAGTTCTCTATAAATTATGACGATAGATTTAAGCTTTTATCTGGCATAATTTTCTTGTAAAGAACAACAGCAAAAATATTTAATTTTTCCTATAGTTAATTTTAAATTACCAATTAAATGCTTTAATAAATTATTAAAATCACAGATGTTCTTAAAAGTCTATATGGACAAGTCAGCGTCTTTTGTTATTTATTTGCATTTCATTTTAGAAGCGAAAACCTGTAACACGGATTAAAACCCAGGCTTTTCTAACACCAAATAACATATAACTTTCTTTAAACTGAAAATTTGAAAAATAGTCATAAATCAAGAATAAAGAGTATCGAAAGTGGGAAAAATATTTACAACTACATTTTAATACAAATTATTTCATTCAGCAACACAATTGTGATTAAAATTATTTCTGCATAGATAATGTATAATAATGTAATTGCTCCTGCTTACTTATATGATATCATTATCTTTTTCGTCTTTTTCTCGATGGTTTTTATTGCTTAAGTATTAATGCAACTTTGGCCTCGGCAGTTCTTAACGCTAAGCAGTAGAACGCAGGTTAGCTCTGACACTTTTGCATCTTTTCCACTGTCTTTATTACATCCACAAGTAATTACAGACACTATTTTAGCTGACGTCGGTCCTTTAATAGTATATATGGGCGCCAACGACTTATTCACTAACTTCCATTCCCAGCTCGATGGGTTCAAACACTCTCCTTGCCATGTTTGCTCTTGGTGGAATGTGCGACGGCAGTGTTGTTGTGCAGTTTCTGTGGTTGGAGGTAACTTGGAGAGAAGAATAGTATAATTCTCTTGACCTACTAGTTGATTGAAACAGTCATACCTCATCTTATACAAATTACTTTCTTCTTTCTTCATGTTGCTGTACAAAACGAAGATAACCTCTCTGCTGCTATTTCGATGTCAGCATTAGTAGATTTAGGGTTATTAAAAGGGATATCTGGCAGGTATTTATTGCGGTTGAACAATTGCACTTGTAGTTTCCATAGAACCTTGAAGTTGTGTCATGATACATAACGCATGGCTGACGTCTGTTAGGCGGCCAGACGCTGTGCATGCGGGCTATTATTCAAGATCAATGACATGAATAATATCACAGACATAATAAATAACTTAATAAATAAACTTTTGTTAATTTACTACTTTAACAAACGAAAAATTATTATTGAGAAACAACTACAATTCTGTGATTTACTTTCACTTTTTGTTCATTCTTTTATTCATAGAAATAAATTTCCGTAAAAAAAGCATGGCCAGCACGAGGCTACATATAATTAGAATATTTATGAAAGCAATTTATTGCATTTAAAAAATAAACAATGATAACAATTGTTTTTATAAGCTGGGCACTATCATTTTCTGCTTTGATGATTTTTGCAAGTTCGAGGGGGGTTAGAGGGGAATCTCCCCCCTCAGGGAACTTTATGGTTCCCATTTCCTTGATGTCAGAAGAGTATGCGACCAAAGTTTCAGAACTTTATAAATTATTCTCCTATTTGTCGCTTTTTGGTCTAATTGCAATGGACTACTTGTACACTCTCTCCTGACTTCCACACCACACTAGTGCTCTGGTATTGTTGCACCGAAATATGTATGTGCTTACAAAGTGAATACTTATACATACAAACTTTATTTAGACAGCATTTTTGATTGTATGCGTCGTCTTTTGTAAGAATAATTTTTTTTTTTTTTTTTTGAAAATTGAAAAATCATTGCAACTTTGATAAGCGTTTGTAATCGTACTTCTGCAACAAAATATATAGTATTGGTACTCATTCGACGCAGAATGTTATGCTATACAATAGTTATTTATACTATTTTTAACATTGAATGTGTAGGTATGAAGAAATCTAGGAAAAACTGACCAAACACCCCACTTCACTTCAGTTTTCCTCCCTAAAGGGAGAAGCTCCCCTCTGACTGCTGGGAACTTTATGGTTCTCATATCCTTGAGGTCCAAGGAGTGTTTGACCAAAATTTAAAAACTTTATAAATTTCCCCCCCTATTTTACCTAATTGCAATGGGCTAGATGACCCAAGTCATCTTTGCACCTAGTCTCCGATTTCTGGTTTTTTTTCAGTTTTTCTAGAATATCTCGAAAACATCAATTTTCAAACTACATGTGAATTAACAAATTAAAGAGTGTAAAATTCCCTACAAATACATGATTTTATTTTTCTTCCAATTTTAATATTTTCGCAGATAATGGCTTAAACAAATTTTTGATTTTCAGTAATTTACGACCCCCTGGACCACCGAAACGGCGTGTTACCTGTCTGAAAAAAACTTTTTAAAATGCGCTCTCATTTAAAATAAAAATTTGTAGTTGAAACATTATAAGTTTTTTGTATTAATTTATAAAAAGTGTCCATCAATTCCGGAACACCATGTATTTTATTCGATTTCTCGAAGCACCAAAAGACCATGGGCCTCTAACTTTTTATTAGTCCTGCCATTCCTAATCACACCACTGTCCACAAGACAGCAAATGAATTGCATTGTTCTTTTCAGGAGTGGATTTCAGTAACCATCCGGTTTCCGTTCATGGAAGGCCTGCGCATGGCTGAAGATGAATATGTCATGATCATGTGCAAGCCACAAGATAGGATTGCAACGACGCAACACGTAATGGACATCCGGGGAACAGCGTGAGTATATTACACAGTAATTAATTATAACTATTTCAAATTTATCTTCTAAAAAATATTTCTTAAGAGAAAGCTTGTGTGCTTACTAGTGCCCTGACGAACCACTTAGATTTGGGATTTGAAATAATAAATGAAGATATATTTTTATATTTGTGAATATTTATAGATTTTTAAGCGACTCGACCAGATTTCCGTAGCCTGCTCAAAACAACAGAACACTTGGAAACAGCGTTTGAAATTAAATTTGCAATAAAAATCTTCTTTGGTTGGTGAGGTAAACTGTTTCATCCTTGGCAGATTTCCCCGAAACGAGAGAATTTTAAATTAATTTGATAAGTAATAACAAGCTTGATTCGACTAGCTTGCTGATTAAGAATATTGTTCTGTAAAACTAATTTAATATCTGTTCATGTGTCCTAGGGAAATAGTTATTTGTAAAATTCAAACTATAAAAAATAGTTGAACGTAATTATACGAAGTGATTTAATGCCAAAATGCACGTTTTAAGTTGTAATTGTTTTTGCAAAAAATGTAACTGTTTTTGCTAAACAGACAAATGTTCCTTTTCATTGTATAAATTGTTTATTATATTTTGCGGGCACTTATGCACAAAGCTGTCCTAATTGTTGGTATAAGTGCTGTGTGTCTATGATTGTGTTTGATAAATCTGTTAGAAAGTTAATTTGGAAGAACTGATTTTAATAGTATCAACACATTATTATTTATTAATCTTGCATACAAGTAGCGCAAGATGTACAGTATTGCATGGTATAGTGAAAAATTACAAGGTATTTTATTACTTTATTTTAAAAAAATATGTTGAAGGAGTGTATTTCTCTTCAGGACAGAGGGACGTTCCGTGCAGACCAAAAAGGTGTTCCGAAGTGGACCCCGAGACGTGGCCTGCCGTATGTCTCTGATGAGTCGCAACCAGGGATCTCGCACCTTCAACCGGGAGATGAAATCGGGCGCCACCGTAAGGGTAGGGCAGGATCTTCAGATAAGGGCCATGGTCAAGGAAGGAGATGGTAAGTATCTCTTCTCTTCTTGACGAATCCCGGAGTACCCGCCCCTCAAAAAGGGGCTACCTCCATTCTTGACGAGTACCGAGTCCAGCATGGCCAGAAATATCTGTCAATGAGCTGTATAGGATTCATTTCAGCAGTGATGAAGGGCAGGGTGGGGTGCGCACATTGGGGCTTCTTATACGCTAGGTCCCTCGCACGGTAGTTCTGAGAAAAACTGGAAACATTTCCGAGAAAAACAGGAGTCTAGCGGTGGTCAGCAGAGAAGATCTTGAGACGGAGAGGAGAAAAGTGAAACTGTGACAGCTTAACTGTGATTGCCCATTATCTGAGGGAGATAATGGGCAATCCCGCCGTGGGAGAAGAAAGTCGAAAAGTGAGTGCAAGTGATGCTCGTTAAAAAATGTAAACAAGCTACGGGGAGAGGGAGAAGGTGCATTACCTCTACAGGAGAATATTTCTCGGTCTTTTCATTTTGGGATCGGAGATATAATTATGTATAAGTTGAATTGCTGCATTTTCGTGCGTATCGAGACTATTAAAGAATTTTGTTGCAATTTTGACAATGTATTCTTTTAGAGAGGGGTAGTTAAGTGCTTTACGAATTTCGGTGTTGGAGATATACCATTTTGCATTGCAGATTGACCTAATTACCGAGTGATATTAAACGTCAATTATTTTAATGTTGATTTTAGTGGCGTAACTCCCGATTGGACAGGCATAAGTTAAAATGGGACGCAAATAGGTGTTGTAAAAAAGTAACTTCGTTTCCCTAGGCATTTTAGATTTCCGAGATATTAATGGGAAAAGATTACGCGCGGTGTATTGAATTGTTTGGGTATGTGATTAATACACAGGGCAAAAGGAGTCGGGCCAATTTTCGACCTTTGTGCCACGCCTGCATTGATGTTTTTGGTGCTTGCGAGTTCATTCGTGACCCTAACTGCAAATTTTCTTTCTAGTAAATAAGAATCTATTAGCATAATAAGGTCGGAGGGGTCTTGTAGTGTATAAGTTTGTGGATAATTCCATCTTACCAGACCTTGTAAAAATCTTTCTGGATATCGAGGAAAACAGTCCCTGTTTTCTGTTTATTGGCAAACCCCTCTGAGACATATTCAACTATTCTGATGAGTTGATGCGATGTAGATAGTTTTTCACGAAAACCAAATTGTTCAGTACAAAGCACGTTATTTTCCTTGAGATCATTATAGAGTCGTTTCAGGATTAAGTGCTCAGCAATCTTGCTTAAAATTGGTAATTGGGAGATAGGTCGATAGCTGGTTGTATCTGTGGGGTCTTTCCCTGGTTTTAAAATTGGAACTACAGCGGCTGTTTCCCACCTAGTGGGAAAGTGACCATGAGTCATAATCTTATGGATAACTGTGGTTATTATTAAAATAGTATGCAAGGGAAAGTTTTTAATCATTTTATTGTTTATTACATCGATGCCTGATGCTTTATTAATACTTAGATTTTTAATGCAGTCCAGGACTTCCGGATGGGAGAAGGAGATCAAAGTCTTTACAGACTGAATTCTCTTCGTTGCGAAAGCGCATGACAGAATCCGCGACTAATTCCTCAATGTCGGGATTGGTAATATTGTTTAGAGTGAACTGTGTCTCAAAGCTTTCGGCCAAGAACTTTGCTTTTGATAACTCAGAGTTAGTAATACCAGCCGGTCCATTAAGTGACGGAATATTTTTAATTTTCTTTTTAAGGGGGATCACAAATTTCCAAACCGTGCCACCGGTCTCTTTTTCAGGGCTACAGGTGGTGGTGGGAATTTTCGTTATTTTAGACATATGAAGTTAGATGTTGTTGAAGATAAATACTAAGTGAAAAACCATTATGAATATGGGATTAATAGTAGGAATTACCCCGTTTTTCCAATGTTTTTTAATTAGCATACACATTGAAATCTATTTATTTTTGTTTTTTATTATAATTATTTTGTTAATCACCGTGAAGAGAAACAACAATGTAAAATACTGTATTTAGATTCAAAATAAAAAAGCAACTGGGAAATTATTTTATTTACTTGGTCTATTGGGAAGAAAATGTTTTTCATTCAAAAATTCTTTTATTTTGAACTGTTGAACATTTTGTTTTCCCACCACACACGCTGTTATACACCACAGGACACCTGAAGTTATCAAATCTTCTTATCAATACACATTTCGTAGTTAATAGGATAAAAATATACTTTTCTTCATTTCTTTTTGTCTTGTGACAAAAATGTAAGATTTTTCCAATAGTTTTTATGGCTACAACCTCAAATCAGTGGTTCTTAGCCTTTTAATATTTGATATACAATTTTCATATTAATTTTGATTGTGCCCCGTTTTGGATGATTTCCCTTGACTTTCCTGTCTTAATTACTTTCTTGGGAGTTAATTTTAAGTAATTAACCTCAAATCTCTTTATGTGTTGAGTACCTGCAAATATTTTTTAATGGTGCTATTTTATTTTTGTATATATTTTTAGTTTGGTTTTGAATATTTAATTTTTAAAAATATGCTCGTCTTTTTCACCCATGCTTTCGCGTGTTGTTAAAGAGCAATCATTATTGATTTAGAGTCAATATCTCTTAAAAATGATCCAAGTAACATAAATACAATAAAAAAAATGTTATGCATTAAATAAATCAGTATTTGGATGCTTAGGTTTTCATAACTCTTGTTTCTTAGCTTTATTTATATTTTTATTCTGAATATAATGCAGCAACTTCCATTACAATGCTCATTCAAAAAGGCTGCATTTTTCATAAATTTTAGTAATCCCTCAAATATTACATGAATTTTAAAATTGCTTGAAAATCTTTAACCGCTTCACTTAAAAGCCCAAGAATACTCGTGCATCCAATTATCGCACTTTTAGTCTTAAAACTAAAATTTAATCATTAATTAGTTTAATTAGTTGTATAATTTTTCACAAAAATTCAGAAGGGATCATCTTATTAGATAGCAAAGAATTAATTTAGTTAGGGGGTTAAATTTCTGGATGTTTGTTTGCTTTTTTAAAAATAATCGAAACAATCTAATAATTTCTTTCCAAAGAGTCATTTTCAACTCTTTTGGATGATTTTAATCCTCAGAGAGATAACACGCAGTGAATAAGAAGAACAGTTCTTAAATATCCGAACGTGAATGTGCATTGAAAAAATAATTTGTAACATTTTAAAGCGTTCCAATTTTCAGCAAATCAATAAATGAAAATAAAAAGTTTCTGTAAGATATTCCTTAACAAAAAGTAAACATCTTCTCTTCCATCTCTGATTTCACACCTATTTTGGCGAAATCAAGTTTAGTTTAGTTATATTAACGTCCCGCTTTGAAGCAACACGAGGGCTATTTTGGGACAGACATCGTAATTTTGAACCACGGTCATATGATGAGGTCGACGCCTGAGCTGGCACCCCCTCCGCAAACTTTCGCACCACACCAACGGCATTTGGGAAAATCAAAGCCGTCTGGGCATGCACAGAAACATGGAGGGTTTCCGTCTCTGAAAACGAACAGTGCCCAGATAGCAAAGAAGGTTGCCATTTCACTTTCCATAGGCTGTCCGCGAAAGCATTTCCGCGCAAACCGTTTCGGAAACCATTGCCGCAAAGTTTACATAGGAAAGCTTTTTATGAACTACCTCACCGACAAGGTTTGAACGACAAGTCCGCGAAAGCATTTCCGCGCAAACCGTTTCAGAAACCATTCCTGCAAAAATTGACGTAGGAAAGCTTTTTATGAACCACCTGTCCAATCATGTGTAGCCCCGTCCGGTATAGTGGTTATCGCGTTTGCCTTCCAATTGTTTGAACGTGAGTTCGATCCCCTGCTCGGGGGAATGTGAAATTTTGTCACAATCTACAACGAAATCGTACAAATTAATCAAATTAATAATTAAGCTTTGATTAATTAAGATTCCTAATTGATCTACTTAATTGACATTCCGGGTAACTCTAAGTTGAACTAAGATGACTTCAGGAGAAGAGGAATGAAAAAGGGGGTTGGACCCCTCTGTAGGAGTACGGTTTCGGAAGGGGGATTCTATTTTTTCCGCCGAAGGGAGGGCTCTTAACAACCTTCTGAAAGGCTTTAAACAAGCTTGAGGAAAGCCTGAAACAAATAAATAATAAAAGTTTGGGGAAATCTTACAGAAAACCTTGTTTCTTGTTGACTAGCGAACCTTTCCGCTACCTTGCCGAAAGGTTCAACCCTTGTCATGGAACCTTTGTGACAACCCTTTACCCTTACAGATGACAAGGTTTCCAAAACCTTTAGACAAGCTAGGCTATCTGGGTATGAGTAATTGGTAGAAAAACCTTTGACCACTGGCTTAGTTCTTGACATGCTGTAAAATGCTTTTTCCTGGATAATTAAATTCCCCTTTAGGATGGAATTTCGCCATGCTGAAGGATGTGACTATCACTCGAATGTCTGGCAACAGAGCTTCGAGCAGTGCGCGTCCCTCTCAACATCCTCAGGACGCAGGTGGTGCCAACAGCATAGATGTAGGGGAGAACGCTATCTACAGAGATCAGAGAACAGGTCAGCATGATGACACCACAGCGCACGACATTGCGCAACTTGTGCTTTCCGACGGGTGAGTGACAACTGTCATCGTGAGTATTTTTGCTTCTTTCTTCGTTATCAAGTTGAGTAAAAAGTTTTCCGCCAAAAGTTTTTTTTTTATTTTAAAATGATAAATACATACGAAAACTGCAAAGCTAATGAGGATAGTAATCTCCGTTCAAATCTACAATCGTCTGCCAACGTTTTGGTAACTTTCAATCCCTTCTGTGAAGAACTGTGGTGTGCGCGAGTCCAGAAAGAGATGGACCCGTTAATGACCTCCTCATTTGAATTGAAGATTGCACGTCAAGATGAAGCTGCAGATGTGAAAACAGATATAAATCCAAAGAGGCCATGTCTGGGCTGTATGGTGGATGTTGTATCAAATCCCACTTCAGCTTGTAGAGTGTCCAGCCGGTCATCGTACTAACATGTGGCCGGACGTTTTCTTGATGAAAGAGAACCACCTTCCTTCTGAACTCGTTTCTTCGTTGTTCGGAATGGCATTATGAACTTTGCTTAGCATGTTGCTGTGTTGATAGTCTGTCAGCTTTTCAAGTACTCTTTGTAGATAATTCTGCGACAATCCCACCAGATACAGAGAAGCACCTTCTTGTTAGTTAGGGCTCGTCTTGCAACCACACCTGCTGATTCCCCAGTTGCTGACCACCCTCCTTTACGGCTTGTATTTTTGTAGTACACCCATTTGTCATCACAGGTCACAATTCCTTCCCTAATTTTCTATTTCCTCTGGTGGCATTCAGTCGCACTGAGTTTGTTACGGAAATAGTACATAATCGTTCTGATCTGTTGATGTGATAGCTCCATTTTAAGAACTTTTTTGATGCAAAAGATAATAAATTTCCAACAAACAAATTACACAGTCGTGCAGATCCAATTTTCAGCTTTCGAATACAAAACCCCGTTTGTGGAACGGCTAACAACCACAGAAATGACAGCAGTTGGCGCGGAAGTATCTCTCCTCGGCGGAACACTTTTTGCTCAACCTGATATTTAAGAGTTGTGAGAAAAGAATGAAAATTATTTCATAACAGAAGAAATGGTTCAAAGAGAGCCCACCTTCACACGAGGAACGTTCAGAAAATAAGTTTCGTCATGCTTTTTCACAGGGAAGCTTTATTACAAACAGAAACATACAATGACGTAACAAAGTGCAAGCTTTTGACTATTTCTTCACATATTCACGACCGGCATCTATACATTTGTTGTAGCGTGAAATCAATTCCAAGAGACCATCCTGGTAAAAATCGGTGCCCCAAAGAGCGAAGGAAATTCGTCACAGCCTGCCGCACCTATTCATCTCTCACTTTCTGTTCAGGATCATCACAGGAGACGATACATGGGTGCCAGATACCAAATCCAACACAAGGACGTGGAAGTATCCCAGCTCACCCGTAACTAAAAAAAGCGGAAGTGGTCTCCCCTAAACTTTCTCGTATACTTCCCCAAAAAAGGTGCTGTTTCCCCTCCTCCCGCGTGGATAAAAAAATTCGAACCTATTGTAACCCAGAATCCAATGACTATCAGAAGGTTTTTCATTGTAGATTATAGCGATTGTAAAATATTTAGGTGAAGAATCATATTCAAAGAGATGCGTGCCGATTAAAACGCATCTATTACACACTGCTAGGTTCCACTCTTGCCGGCTCAAGGACAAACTGACGTAATCCTTCCGCGTGCACAGAGATTGCTACCAGTACGCATGCATATGGAGAATCGGATTAGAAAAATTAATTATGCAATTTGAACGCCTTTTTTTAACCGATTGAAACGAAATTTAGGAACTGATCTATAATTAATGTTAGCAATCGCCATACCAATTTTTATTTATCTAAACCAAAGGGATAGGAGATATAATTTTTACAAGTATGCGATTATACAGTCCGACAGACCATCAAACATTCGGCGGATTTGGTGCCAAATTTGATACGGACCTACATTCATGATAATAAAACTGTGTACCAAATTTTTTCCATCTGGCTATTCCAGTTTTTACTTTCTCGTATACGAAGTATACAAAGAGAAAGTATTGTAATCGTCAAAAAATTCGAACTCGAGATTTTGACGAATCTCCACGTTTTAGACCTCCCTGAGTCCGAAAAACACAATTTTGGAATTATGTCTGTCTGTGTGTGTGTCTGTGTGTGTGTCTGTGTGTGTGTCTGTGTGTGTGTCTGTGAACACGATAACTCGAAAACTATTAGAGCTACGGGGATGAAATTTGGTATGTGGTCTTTAAACATAATTTGTAGGTTTCTATCAACTTTTGGACAAAATCCGTCAACGGGAAGTCTGTCTGTCTGCATGTTCGAGGTCATGCGAACGCTATAACTCAAAAACTTGAAAAGCCAGATGGATAAAATTTGGTACACAGTTTTATCGTCATGAATGTAGGTCCGTATAAAATTTTGGGCCAAATCCGTCAAATGGTTGACTGTCTGTAGGTCCGTATAACGTACTTTTGAAGAGAATCCGTCATTCTACACGCATGCGTACTGCTTACCTCAGTTCCCGTAATACGGTCGGTCATCTTGGCTCACCGCCAAATTCTTCTCGAATAAAAGTGAATTAATTATGGAGTGTTTTCTTTTAATTTTTCTTTCACGCCGAAACATTTTCAAGAGTTACATATTTGATTGCGGTTAGTTTTATTTTGTATATTTCGTAATGCATTTTTTTCTGAGTGGATTTTGAAATGTTTTTACTCTGACAGAACGAGAGTAGTTGTTAAAAGTAAAGTTATAAAGTAACAAACCAAAATTAGTGTCAATTGATTCATCAGTTCTGTTTTTCATGCTTTTTTAATTTCTTAAGCACTCTGCCAATGTGCATGATATTTTCAACTTCTAACTATCGGTAGTAAATTTGTAACAATCAGATCGGAGATATTGCTGGCAAGCTAAAAGGCTGCTTAGATGTGTGCAAATCTTTTAGTAACTTGCATTAGATAATTGAAATTTGGTATGTGGTCTTCTAATTTATCCACGCGGTGGGAGGGGAAACAGCACCTTTTTGGGAAAGCATACGAGAAAGTTTAGGGGAGGCCACTCCCGCTGGTTGAGTTATAGTGTTCACATGAACGCGGACAGATAGACAGACTTCCCGTAGACGGATTTTGTCCAAAATTTGATAGAAACCTACAAATTATGTATAAGGATCACATATCAAATTTCATCCCCGTAGCTCTAATAGTTTCCAAGTTATCGTGTTCACAGACAGACATAATTCCAAAATTGTGTTTTTCGGACTCAGGGAGGTCTAAAACGC
>BGPR01041913.1:0-13460 GCA_013235015.1 Araneus ventricosus | reverse complement strand
GAATGTAGAATTTTTTAATATAATTTTATTTTTTACTTTTGTATAAATGCTTATCATTGATCAATTATTAATTATTTGTTTTATTTTTAAACTAGCACCATTTGTGGACTGCTTGAAAGTATGAAATAGAGTTTTAGTAAAAAAAAATGTAGGAATCTCTCTCTCTATTTAATGATACCATTGTTATTCTGTTCATAAATGTTATTTTTTATTTTGTGTTTTAATTAATTCTGAAGAATGCCAGTAAGATCCCCCCCCTTATACCTTGATGTAAAAATGAATAAAAATTGTTACATTGTTTACTTATCCATAATATACTTTCAGTTTTAATTACATACTCTAGTGTGGTAAATTATTTACAGAAAAATTTAATTATAAAGAACAGAGCTGCCAGAAAAAAACATTTTTTTAAATTAAATTGCATTAAAATATAATGGAATGCAAATACTTATTGATAAACAACTCTGAAATGTATTAAATTTAATTATTAATTATACTCTTTATTATTGTTATATTAATTATTATTAATAAATATATGGATTTGTAATTAACTTTGAATGTGGTATTTTTGAATTTCAGTTTAAGATATTCATGATAATGTGAAGCCATGATAATATATTTAGGAAGATAATTTTTTTTAAAGTGAAAAACAATTTTTTGTAGAATTATCATCTCAGTTTCCTTGTAATAATTCATTCACAAGTAGAGGGCACAAACAACTTGGGAAATTCAGCTTGGGATTAGACTTGGTTTATTAATAGTATACCTTCAGGGTTTGTTGTTAGAAACTGTGCTGGCAAATGTAGAAACCCAGGAAGTAGGGTTACTATTTTTGTAACTCACTTGGAGGAATAACCTGCCAGAACTAATTTGAGAGCACAATTGTAATGGACAGCTGAATTAGAATAAACTGCTTATGTTCTTTGTCATTTCCAAGTCAAAAGGTTCTCACAACTCACACACTTACATCCCATGCCTTTTATATTTAGTTACACCGCTACTTATGATGCTTATACCCCTCATTAGAGCTATCAATGGAACATACACATTTGTTTCGTTTGCAGAGCCACAGTGAACTTCTAATTTCGGATCGGACATTTATCTGATAGACAGTGGCGGTTCGTTCAAGGGTTTACGGTCCTTGAGAGTCCCTTGAAAAAATTTGCAGTGAGAGTGGGTCGCGAAAATGCATTGAAAAAAAGGACGAGGTCCTTGAAAATTCTTAAGATGGGTTCGCGCGACCACTTCGATAATCTCCGCCCCCATTTTCTCCTCAGCGCGAAATGAAGATCATCAAGCTTCCGGGAATGCCTCGTGTTTCTCCTCGCCGCTTATCTCTCTGCGGAATAGGAATAGTTCAGAGGAGTAGTCCGTGACCTTCCAGAATCCCTCAGGGTTTTCAAACAAGCAAACTACTCTCTTGGGTCTATTCAATTTGCCCGGTTGGGTTGAAGTCACTTTTCCGCATTTAACAACGGGAAAAGTGACGTCTTCTTCTTCAAAATCTCAAAATAATTATATGGGGCTTTGCTCTGATTCGTATGATACTCTGAGCACCCTGCCTCCCCCCCTCAAAACCGCAGCTGACAGCCCGGCAATCACCCAGGGGTTTTGTTTGCAGGAAGTGGTTTTGGGGTTGAAATGTAATGGCCAGTTTTGAGGATTACAGCGGTTATGTTCGGACTTCCAATAACAGTTTTAGAATATCCTTTCCCCAAGGTGGAAATTTTACAGAGAGAGTGCGACGTTCTCAGTTGTGGAGGTTGGTTACCTTCACCTTTAGGAGCCTTTCAATGGACAATTAATTTCACTGCTTAGACTTGGCTACCATCTAGGTGGGGAACTGTAATTTTCATACCGTTTTGGAATTAAAATACCCAGGAAAATCTTTTTTAATCCTTTGTGGTTGAAAATACTGACTACAAGGATTGGCTGCTACAGTTACGGTTGGCAAACATAAACCAAGTACAGAATTATGTGTGAAGAGTTCGTATAACGAAGATGCAGAATCTAACAATCTCACATGAAAGGTAAAGCATTTTGATTAGTATTTATTACTATTTTTAATTTGTTACAGGGTGATTGTATTTTGGATTCATCTGGGTTCCCGAATTTTTTTAGAAGGGCACAGAATTCAGATTTTATCAGAGGTTCATTATGATTCTAAAACTTATTTTTAGAACAAATATATAATTAGATATGGTAGAAATTTAGTAACTTCGAAGATATATAGGTACCCAAGCGAGGATTCAAACACTTTGTTTGAATCAATCCGTAAATTCCAGTTAAAAAAAAATACATTTGTGAATATAATCACAATTTAAGAATTATGACAGTTTTTTACATCCACATTTTTGAATTTTTGAAATACAGTTACAATCACCCTGTTATTATTTGTTCTTAGATACGCGGTATTTCTGAACGTTAGAATTTTCACAAAAAAATACCATACTTCGGTAGACTCGCCAAATCTGGGATTTTAGCCTGATTTTGATTATTTTCACTGTCTCCCGCAAGGTGTCACCAGTCACGAAAATCAGGAAAAAACGAAATCGGAAAACGAATTAACGAAAGTCCGGAAAAGAGTATGGAAAGTGGAAAAAAAATTACGTAGTCAGCCAAACAGATCGCAATGAAAAATCAATCTCCCTTTTTTCGCCACATTGGAAATTCATTCGTTCTTGATACTGAGTGTATATATGAATTTTTTAACATAAACACAGAAGTTTCAAAACATCAACAATTTTGAACCGACAGTTCAAATTTCTGATCGATTCCATGTCCTGCTCCAGAATTGAAAAGCTACATATGTAAAATATTTCTTGAAAATAATTGTTAGAAATTCAGTTATTTCTTTAATTTATTAAAAATACAATGTTATTTTTTTAAACAGAAGTTATAATCTATTTGAAGAAGGCATAACGCATCGGCCAGATTTTAACATTTTAAGTTCAATTTTCTTGGCAAGATTTTTTGACATTAAATAAATAAATAAAAGTAATTTCAAATGTTTTTTTCAAGGAAAAAAAAGTTAAGGTTGTAAGTCGGGAATTTTTCCAGTCCCATAAAGTCATGAAGTTGACTTTTTTAGAAATAATCTGCTCAACCCTGCTCCGATTTTTTCGGGGTATGCAAATGATATATTTTTCTCCTGCCTGTAGTTTTTATTAGACAAATGACAGTTTTTCCGTTCAATTTAATCTTGTACAGGAGGATTATGTTCAGGATTTATCGAAATTCAGATATTTTTAATTTCTCCAAGTCGGAATATCCAATTATTTTAGAAATATTGATCTTTCTCAATTTTTAGAACAAATATATTATTAAAATAATATCGAAATTCTTTTTTATTGGGTTTAACAACTTTAGGAAGAATTTGAATTTCTGGTTTAGATAAATGCATAAAATCGGGTTTATAATATTGATAGTATTGCGGTTTGGAATTATTGCGTCAGATTTTTTAAGTAGGTAGTTTCTGGTTTTTTGATATAAGTCTAATCTACTTTTACTTTTTTAAATAGCATTGTTCTCCAAAAAAGTATTGGAATTTGAGTGTTTTACATATCAATCTTTGTCCAATATTTTTTTTTTTCTATATCAGTGGTAGCGGTTTTGAGAATCGGAAAATGTCGCTTTTTTTTTTGTTTTATAGGGATATATTTTGGTTGGTGGGTTCATTTTATATAGTTGGAATATATTAAGATCTCAAAATAAATATTAGTAAAGCATTTTTTACTAATCTTTTTTTTTTCGTTTCTTAAGGGAACAAAACATGTGGAACGAAAGAAAAATAAAACTCAGTCTCGTACATTGACCAATACTTTCTTCCAAGTCATCTGCGACGCTCCATCGACTTCTGCAGATACCCAATCACTCCATTGCAACAAATTCAGGAATCTACTGGCTTCGTCATATGTGCTGAAAAAATGACGTTCTCGATGCCCGATTCTTTGGTCTCTGTGAAATGCATCAACTGATCGATATTCCTATAATTCCTGTGAAGGGAATAATAAAATATTTGAAAAGATGTTTTAAAGACAGTTTGATAAGCAAACAGTTTTCGTGTGGTGCTACTAAAACTGCATATGTGTGCTATTTCGGATTGGCTCCATATTTTAAAGCCAATTTGATTAAGTATTTGGACAATGTTGAACATTATACTGTCACTTTTGACGAAACCCTTAATAAGGCTACTCAACTCGAAGCAGATGGATATGCCTTGTTAGATTCTGGCATAATGATCAAGGTGCTACCCGCTATCAACATCAGCGTTCATTGCGTGTGCAAAAGCTGATGACATATTTAATCAGCTTTTTTACAAGTGTGTGGAGAAGTTAAAAAACTTTCAAAATTTGCAAATCTCAATGGATATTTGTGTTAATTGGGAATTTTTTTACGAGAATTTGCAGACAGTTTAAAAATATTCTCATGAAGCCCTATCCATTGGAAGTTGTAAGTCTCCACATCTTGCATAATTCCTTCAAATACGGTGAAAGTTCCACAGGGTGGAATATTTCAGAAATTTTGACCTCTCTCTAGGCCAGTTATTGGAATGGCCTGCTAGAAGAGAAGATTTTTTTGATGCTTTCCACCTTAAAATTTCCTCTTAAATTTTGTAAGGTTAGATGGTTGAAAATGTCCTGCAGTGGGAAAGGGCCATTGAAATATGGCCAGATGTAGTTTCTAAGTACAAAATGTTGAAAAGAGGTGTATTTAACAGCAAAAACAAAAGCTACTTAAGCTTATAAAGGAAACTACAACGATAAATTTATACTTATTAGGTATTTAATAATTTCTACCTGATTTCACTAAAAATTACAAGAGTCCCAAAATTCTACTAGTGTATATGGATAGTAGGTATGACATCTGGAAATAATTACATTCCACATAAGTCATTTGGCACATAAATTCACTATACATGATAATTAAAAAGCAAATTTATTAAAAAAACATTTAAATTTAATCACTCAGTAGAAAATTAAGGACTTTTACAAAGCAATTTTCTTAGATTAACTGAAAAATCTGCATTCAAAGATGGAAAAACATTCTTCAGTTGAAATGGATCTTGAGAAATGTTATATGCTTCGCCAAAATCCTAAAAGCAAATTGAAATTTTATTTCAGTATAAATAAGATAATAATCAGAGGCAGAACATTCATCATAAACTTGGGGTGATGTAACATTTCAATCCCACATTGATGCTATTTACATTACTAACTAATCCTGAATACTTTAGTAGTTAAATAATAAAATAATTTATTCATCACATTCTTTATTTGATGTATGTAATTTTTAACTAATTAATTATAATTAAGAAGTAAAGATAGAAACGATTTTTTTAAATATTATCTTTACTTGTATTCCCTACCCACATTTATAAAGATTTACATAATTATGGTTGAACAATACAATTAGTGGAATTCAAGATTAAAAAAGTGAAGATGGAAAACTACTTCCATATTTGTGTATAAAAAACATTTTATGATATAACTAAAATAAAATAAAATATATAATTGATTGTTATAAGAATTATTAAAAATGAGTTATAAATATAATTAATCCTTCTAGTTTTGTTTCTTGTAGAGAGATCAATAACTTTTACCTTGATGTTATAATGTGAATACTGAAAATGTTTTGGAGGCTGAAATTATTGTAAGTGCATATAACTAATTCTGAATCATTATGCATCTCAGAAAATATTAATTCCTTTTAATACTGAAAAACAGTATTTAGGTTCTGATGCAGTCACAGGAAACACCAAGAGGGGAAAAATTATTTTTAATACTTCTGTACTGCGATGGTTTTAAAAGTGAATACAATCATTTATATTCTTTTGGAAGGTAAGTTCCTTCAAACTACCTATATCCATTCTAAGTCAGATATTAATCAATGGGTCTCAACTCGATTAGAGCCAATATATTGGGATCCTAGAAATTGTCACAGTGGCTTCTTCCAGATTTTTCTAAACTTCTTCATAAAAATAAATGAAAAAAATATTTGTATTAAAAAAATTCATCCAAATTTAACTCTAGTAAAAAATATTTTAAAATAAATTTCTCATTTATCAGGAATTAATCATTTAGTTAAACATTTTTCTACTAAAAAAGAGGTGGAAAACAAAAGAGTTCTTGTAGAATCGGGCTTCAAACTCTATGAATTCTCTCATAAAAATCGAAGACTGAAAGGAGTTTGCAAATTATTATGCATGTGTAGTCTGAGGGAAAGGATACTGCAGTAAAAACAATTCCTGTCAGAAGTTGTTCCTCTCCAAAGATTTTGTCAAATTACAGATGATAAATTTAAATAAAACATGGAAAGTTAAATATATAAGTAATTAAGTTTATGTATCTAAAAAGGTTGGAGTGGTGCAGTTTTGCATTGCTTATACACAAACCTCCCCTGGTCATAATAATGAAATTATTTAAACTTTGAAAGTCTAAGACAATTCAAACAACTAAATACATAAAATAAGACTGTTCTGTTTAATGTTATTCTGGTATAAGTTAGAATATCTTCAAATTCTTTATTGATGTAAACTTATGTCCCTCCATAGTGGTCTAATGGGGTGTCAGGAAAGGAAACAAATTATGATGCTTTTCATGGTAAAGTTAAATGCTTATAACTCCACAACCAAATAACATAGAGAGTTGGTTTTAGTTTCTTTAAACAAAGAAAGGTGGACATTGAAGATTTCAAAAAGAATTTTAGAAATTGGAATTACCGTTTAGTCATAGCCGATTTTCAAAGTTGGTGAAAATCACGAAGAATTTTGATGACATCACAGCAACTGATTTGCGCGCATGCAGTGACCAACCTAGCTTCCTGCGCTTTCTCATACCTAACTGTCTGGCGGCCTCAGTCACTTGCGAGTGGTATATTAACTGGATTTTCCAAATTTTGTTTTGTAGAAATTTCTAGAAACTGCAAAAAATGAGTTTGCTGATCGACCAAGAGTTCTAAATAGATAAATTACCGATCATTATGATGGGAGACTTCAATATGGGCACGAAGAGAAACGAGAAGGCATTTGATTTTCTTAAACATCATTTTAATCTCAATATGGTTCCTACAAACTTTCCAAGTTTATTAGGCAATTCAATCATCTATCTTATGTTCACGCAAAATATTACTCCAGAATTGTTGAATTAGGTTTGCTATTTCTAGTAGCATTGTTCGATTTTACTTAAGATTGTTACTAACAAAAATTGTATCCAATATTAATAACATGAATAATTATATTGCATTTAAAAACAAGAATTTTTTTTCGCAAAAAAAAAAAAAAAATCATGAATCAGTCACATAAATTGAGAGTTACAAAGAGCTACTCCAGGCATATAATCTCAGAGTCACAAAGAGTTACTTTAGTCACATAGAGCTACTTTAGTCACATAGTGCTACTTTAATCACAGAAAGTCACAGTTGAAAGTAAGTAAGTTTACGCCCTTCAATCCCATCAGCCGTTTTGCAGAGACAGCCTCCGTTCGAATTTTTAAAAAATAGATTCACTTCTGTGCAATTTTTAAACAGCTACTCATATAGAAAAATGCAGTGTAATATTTTTTAAAGCCAAAATTACCCAAAATTGTTGCTTTGATATTTCCAAATTGTCTTGTAGAATATTTAATATATTTATGATTGTTTATGAACATTGTTTGCAAATGGTTGGTTATATGTTATGTCACAAGAACCATATTTGGCCATGTTGCATGGTAAAATGATATAATATCAAATTTTATTTTATAGTAATAAAAACAACACAATTTTCACTTCATTTTAAAATAAGTTTATTATAAAATTATTATATTAAATTATATTTTTATAATAAAAAATGTTTTATGGAAGTGAGTCCTCGGTTCAACAATTACTTGCTAAATGAAAAGGTAAAAAGGCTTTTGATAAAATAATCAAGAATTATTTACATCAATATTTTTCACTCAAATGAGATGTTAATCTTCATTTGAGAACTCAAATAAAGATTGACATTACAAAAATGATTAAAAATAATGTTGTACAAGAGAATGATGCAGCTACAAAATAAACCTCAAAAGTTTTCTTTTTTTTTCATTTACAGATTAAGATGACTTCATTTAATGCTTAGTTTTATAAAATGTACGCATTCCATCAAATGGCAGGGTTCATACACATTTCCTTAAAAGAAAATCAAGGACTTTTAAGGACTAAAAAAACCAAAAAATAAGGACCTCTAAATTGAATAAACTTAACGAATTGTTGCACGCATTTTTAAATAAAATGTCTCATTTTTGCAAATTCAACCTATTAGATGATAAAGTATAATATAAAACATAGAAGATACATTACAAATTTAACACGACAAAAACTCTTAAAAATATGAGTTAATAAATTGATGAAAAAAACCCCAAGAAACTGGTAATCAAATTTTTTTTAATTCCAAACTTTTTTCATTCAATTTGACATCCAAGGTATTTATTTTAATTTTTTTTCAGTAGTTGTTTTTCTTAGTTCATGCGATTGAATAAATGTCCTTATTATGAATTTATGTCCTTTGACTTTTCAGCCTCATTAGCTAAATCATTTGCTTCCCCATTTGTTTGGAACATTTTCTTTTGTTTTAAAAAATCTATTTCTTCCTAGAGCTTTTTGTTTCAGTCTTTTCTTTGGATTTTTCACTTGAATACTGCATGTATTTCTTCTTAGCTGAGGTGGCAAAAAAATAAGGACTTTCAAGGACTTTTAAAAATGGGGCATAAAAAATAAGGATTTGTAAGGACTTTATGACTAATGCGCAAGGACTTTTAAGGACGCGTGCGAACCCTGAATGGTGGTATTACTACATATTATTTTCATATTTATTATTCTTAAAAAATCAATAACATACAATATACACACATCAAAATATTTTTAACCAATCTATTTTCTAAAGAACTTCTATATCTAAAGCAAAATACTACCTCTCTATCCTTGAAAACACAGGATATTAAATTTTCTTTGTCTGACAGCTGTCTGACACAGATGTAAGTGTTGTTCCATGAATCCTCACAAATACAGTTGATTTCACAAGTCTGGAATTATTTCTTTTGTTAGAAAGGCTACAAAAATTTCAAGAAAAAAAATAATAAAAAATTAATTTTCAAAGAAAATGATATATTACATGAACTTCTCCAGCCTTGTATTGTGGGCATCCTGGAATGGGTTTGTTTGTTGATTCACCTTGATGTTCTATTATAAAAGAGGTTCTATTGCTAGGCTTTCCCTTTGATTTTTTCAAATAAGGGGCAAATGATTCTCCATCTACATCTTCAGGAATAGGAATATTTGCCAGTTCTAGAAATGTAGGTGCTAGATCAATGTTCAGCACTGGATGCTAAATTCAGGAAAAAAAAGGTACAAAGAATCCATCATAAATAATTAATATACATGATGGTATGAATTAAAGTATTCCTGTAAACGTAAAAATGAGTTTGCTTAGTATGACTATAATCAATTGACATAATTATGAAATATCTTGATATTATATATTTCTGAGTATGAGAAAACGAGTGATGTAAAAAAAAAAAATCTCGTAAGAAACCTTACAACTCTGTACCTTATATGAATTAATGAAGTGGACAATTGTGTATTTATAACAATTGATAAAATCTATTACACTCTTATATCAATGACAAATTTGTAATTAATATGCATCACTTCTGTGAATGAATTATAATATGATGACAATTGAGTTAAATTTATGTTTAGGAACTGTTTGTCCATCTCTTCCTAATTTTCATTTTGGAATTTTTTTTGTGCCATCCACTTCTGAATTCATACCACAATATTTGCTGTTCTAATTAATGCACAATAGTTCATTTTCTCTACAGTGACCTGAATAAGATACTTTGATTCCATTCAAAACAGAATGTCTTATTAGAAAAATAAGTGAGTGACTTACTTTTATCTCAATACCTTTTTCAACTGCTGGACCTCTGACTAAAAGAGGAACTCTAACATCAAACTCATAAAGCTGTCGCTTATCCCAAGGCAATGAAAACTGTCCTATTTGGAGAGTATTATGTTTTATTGTTACAGATAAAAATATTTCCATAAAAAAATTATACTTTTACAGAAAAATCAAGATTTTAGAACAAAATTAAGATAAATATTGTAATTGAATGACTGTGAAAATGAATTAATACTGAAAGGAGGTGTCCCTGAGGATTACTTACCAAGATGAAAACCATTATCTGAGGTGAAAAATATGTATGTATTTTCCAACAATTTCTTTCTTTTCAGATTGACATAAACTTCATGCACCATGTCATCAACTGATAGCAATGTTCTCCATCTAAGTTGACAAAACATAAATAAATAAAAAAATAACAATAATTATATTTTCATCATCAGTTTTACTTTAAAAAATTATTCAAATTAAAAAGCAATGATTAATCTGCTGTAAAAGAAATTTCAGAAGACAAACTGCAACTAAATTCTGTACATATAAAATTTTTCAGTATGCTGTCTTGCTCTGCTAAAAATGGGAGGTTGACATTATCAAAAGCACAATTTAATGCTGCTGTCTATGAAAGAATCTGAACTGCCAGTAATATTTGCCTATACAGTATTTTTTCCCCCTATATAAAGGATAATTCTTTTTTTCTCCACTTGCTTACAAATAAAAACCATCACAATAGATTTAGTTATATTTTACATGTTTTCTATTAAATTAAAATACAGTAAATTCTCGATTATCCGGCATTGAAGTATCCGGAAAGCTCAACTAACCGGCAAAATTAGAAAATGAGTTTTTCTGAAAATTTTACATCCGCGCGCCAAAATTTAGCATGCCCGCGCTGTTCCATTCACGCCGACAATTTATTTCTGGAATGCAACGTCCGCTCCGCACGGATGGGTGTAGAAGAGGAAAAAAAGCAATATACAGTACTGCGACGACGTATACAGACTTGTTTTATGGGGGGGGGGGCAAAAGCAAAAGTGAGAACCAAAAAATCCTCAGAGGTCCTTGTTAGTTTAATTGGCAGTTTTTTCATGCTCAGAAAAATCGTATGGATGTTTGTTTGAACCTTTGTTTGCATTTATCTTGTTTGTTTGTGTTGTCATGATGTGGGTGTGTGCATTTTCCATGACATCACAGCCAATAAGGTTTTGCCACTTGGTCAGTTATGACATCACAGCCAATCAGGTTGTGCTTAAATTGTTTTGTGTGATCAAGCAACAAGATGGTATGTTAGATTTGATTTTAATATGAAATTAAAGAGTTTTTAGTCTAAGCATGCTGTTGTGTCTTTGTACTGAGTCTGTATTCTAAACTGCAGCATGGGTGTAGATGTCATGTTAGAGATACATTGCTACAAGTGGTAGCAGAGGTCTGTGGTTTGTTGCTGTTTGGAATCCTGCAGCCATTTTTATAGGGTGGTTTGATCCTTGCTTAGTTGAAGTTTTTTAACCGGAAATGGTTTTTGCTGAGAGTTGCAACTTTGAAGTTGAACAACTACATATAAGCTAATGAAGTTCAACATAAAAAATGCACCTTCAACTTGGGATTACATAGATTTGTAGAAAAGCAAGACAGCCTACTTTTGGATGCTGGAAGTTACAAAGCTGATAAACAGGAACTTTGAATTACAAAGGCAAAGGCCTTCCACTATTTGCTTAAGCATTGATGAAACTTGAAAAGCATTGTGTTACAATATAGATTCTCTCCGTTGCAGTTTTTGCAGGAAATTGAAATGTTTTTGAACCCAGGAGCAGAGTCAAGAATTGAGCTCTGAGGACAAAGTTTTTGAACATTCTGTTTCTTCCATCAGATACTATGAGCAGTTATATTGGAAAAAATCTCCTGGCTAGCGAAAAAAGACCTTGAGAATGTAAAGGAAAGTATGGTACCACATAGATTGTTTAACAGATGTTGGCTAACCTGCCAAGAAGCTATGACAACCCAGTGATGCAATTATATCAATTAGATAACAAGAATTTCACTTCACTTAAATGTTCAAAATCTCTTTTGGCTGAATATGACAGTTACAGTCCGTGAGAAATCTTACAAAGGCCTAAAGAACCTGCTGCTTTTTTTCACACTGAAAGTGCTGTTTCCAGAAAGAAGAATCTAAGCAAAAGGAGTTCGAGAGGAGGAATTTGTTTTTTGGTGGGTACTGTTGGTCATATTAGAAAGAACTCATGGAAATTCAAGCACTCACAAGATGCCTACTCCACAACAAATGTAAGCCGCCTACCTTCAAGCAAGATGAACCAATCCCACAGTTTTTATGCATCTGCATATTGTACTCAATCCATGGAGCCACAGAGTTTGTATAGACTCCCATGTAACTGAGCATTTTGTTAATGATATAAATTATTTACTAATTTTCAGAAATTATCTTCAAGTGCAAGTATGAAGTATGGCTGAAGGTACAACAAATATCCTGGTAAAGCAAGATGTTAATCTTGAAATCATGGATAATTCTGGTAAGGTTTTCTTTATTGCTTAAAATGTATTGTATGCACCACAAATGGTGAGAAATTTAATTTCTTTTAAGAAAAATTTGATTTAGCACATTATAGTATCCTTGCAAAAATTTTGTCGATCGAACTCTAGGAATAGATTATTTAACGTTCCATTACTGACGTTCTATATGATAAAAAGCTAATGCAAAAAAATGCAAAATAATATGCTGCTTATATTTGATAGGCAATATTGGAATAGGCATGGTAGATTTGGTCATTTAAATATGTAAGGTATAAAAGATTTTTCAAAAGTAATAATGCTTATGACTTAAAATTTAAAGGGAAATGTTGATAAATGTGATAATTTGTTGGTTTAACTAAAAGTAGTAGAGCATCATTCCCTAATATTGATAAGATTAGAATACAAACATGTCTTGGAACTTGTACATATGGATATATGTATCTGCTCCCATTCAATCTTTTAGGTGGTGCTTGAAATATTTTAGGTATTTATTGATGATTATTCTCGATATTTAGTGTATTTTTTAAAACACAAAAATGAAGCTTTGGTATGTTTTAAGGCTATAAACAGGCGGATGGAACGATTAACTACTAGAAAAAATCAAAAGGTTAGATCAGATAATGGCACCGAATTTAGTGCAGATTATTTTACAGTATCTGATAAACGGTTGGCATTAAAATTGAGTGTACTAACACTTACTCACCAGAGATGAGAATGGTGCTGCTGGTTTACAATAGAACAATAATAGAAGGGGTTAGAGCCTCTTTTTTACACGAAAGTAAACTTCCAAAAATTTATGGGTTGAATTAGTAAATACTCAAAATTATCTTGAAATAGATTTCCCATAAATCTTTAAAAGAAAAAAAGTCTGCTAAATGTTTGAGTGATAAGAAATTTCTGTGAGACATCTTTTTAAAAGATAGGTTGTAGCTTATGTTTTCATACCGTAAACGTTATAGAAATAACTGGTTTCAATTGTGAAAGGCATAAGCAATACGTAACTGGAACGAAGCAACAG
>BGPR01041911.1:0-13461 GCA_013235015.1 Araneus ventricosus | reverse complement strand
TCCTGCGTGTTGGACTGTTTACACCATACACCCACGGTAAGATTTTGTGCAACATTAATATCACGATGACAATTTTTTAACTTCGACTATATTTAAGATTATATAGTGGTCTTATTGAGAGTAAAATAATATATTCATCAAATATATTTTAAGAATATGTGACTTTATTTTCACACAGTATTATAAATTCTGTTCAAATATTCACTTTTCTTGCCTTTTGATCTGCAAAACATTTCATTATCTCCTCAATTTCAGTATTCTTCAGAAGGTTCCTTTCATTTGGCACAGTTGCTAACCCAACTAGTCGTTCCTGGGACACGGCGGAATCGTGGATACATTTTAATATGTTTCAGTTTAGAAACTCTTCTCTCTTCAGTTAAGGTGGGTCTACACGAGACCAATATTGACTGTCAACAGCATGTAGTTGTGCCGACGCGACAAGAACTTGCCATTGTTCGCTATTTCTGCGTATGCCTGATCTTCTTTCCGCGCATGCGTGAAATTAATGTCGATACAATATTGTCTAGTGTAAGCCCTACTTTACTGTCAGAGTCAGAAAAATCCTCATATCCACTGATCATGTCTATTAAACCATTCGTTTTCCTTTCACACCCAACATTTTGGCGCCACACCTGACTTCGGCGCCATGGGCAGTTGCCCGGGCCTAGGGCCGCCTCTGCATGTTATTCAGTTCGACTTACCCAGTGGTCGATTTTCCTCATGGGCAGCACGGCGAAGTGGATTTGCAGGTAGAACTCTAATTTTTGACATAGCTGGTCGTTCTCTCTCCTTTCGAGGTTCAGGCGCGTCTCCCATTCAGCGAAAAACTCCGTTCTTTTCCCACTGTCGAAGTGCTCGAGAAATTCATTCTAAAGAAAATGAATCAGAAATTAAAAGAATTAGACAGCTCCAAAACTGGACGCGGTCATTGGATGGAAATGAACGCTAAAATACACATCTCTACTAATAATAAAAGCGAATGTCTGTCTGTTGGAGCTCTACAGGGCCGACTGTTTGACTTAAGAGTTACCGAATGTTGCACAAATATATTTTGCAGGATGGAAATGTGGACGTGGAAGCGAATTTTTGGAAATTTTAATTGGGATTTTAATTAATTTAAAGTTACGCGATATTTTAGTGGGTGTTTTTTTTTGGCGATAACTTCCGAAAATATCAAAACATAAAAATAATTCGTAACTTTACTTTCTTATTCCGTATGTAAGTACAGACTATGCGATGTTAGATGACATTAGACGTTTTTCATGCAGATGTGATTTGACTATTAGGGTTGTTCATGTGCACAATAAATAGAACAGGCGCAAGCCTACTAAAATATCACGACTTTAATATTTATACGCCATCTCATATTTAAAAATACTTTGTTGAAGAAACCATGACTATCATAAGAGATTTAATTGAAATTAAACGCAATCAATATTCCCGGCCAACCAACTGGTTTCCAAAAGCAGCTGATTTTTAAATACAGGATGGTCCTAAGTTATTGGACCCATTTCCAAAATTAATTTTAAAATACAGGATGGTCTTAAGTTATTGGACCCATTTCCAAAATTAATTTTAAAATAATGATATTAAAACTGCGTTTTTTTAATGAGAGAGCAAATAAAAAAGTCTTTTCAGATAGGTGGCGTACCATTACGGCTTTCTAAATTTGCTACAGCGAGAGATTTCCATACGCTTCCTACCGATCAGCAGAAGCTGATGCGCTTTTTCTGGTTTCCTTCTTTTAGTTTTTCTTGAATATCTCGAAAACTATTCAGTTTTCGAACTACAATTGATTTAACAAATTAAGGAGCGTACAATTCCCTAAAAATACATGCTTTTATTTTTCTTCTAGCTTTAATAGTTCCGCAGATAACGGCTCTCAAAAATGGGGAGATGTCCAATAATTTACGACCACCGTAACGGTACGTTACCTAGCTGAAAAAAAAAAGCTTTTTAAAATGCACTCTCATCTAAAAAAGACAGCCGTAGTTGTAACATTATTAGATTTTTTTATTATTAATTTTTGAAATGGATCCAATAATTTATAACCACTGTGGTGTCTTAGCCTATGTGAGACCAAATAAATGCAAGGCTTAGGTTTACCTAAGTACTTTTATTTTCCACAGCTATAATTTAAAGAACAATTCTTTCAGAGAAATCTCGGTTAAATATTTGTATACAAAGTTTGATCAGTGAGTTCGCAGTTCTAGGACGTTAAAGTTCAGTGGAGTCGTAGTCAGCAAGAGAGGTAAATCAACACAGGATGGATAGCTTCCACCTATCAGCGTGATAGCCTCAGCACGAGACTACAAGGAGTGCTCGCAATTCACTATTCGATGAGCCGAGATTTCGGAACAATGCCGATTTCTCAGTGATCCTTGTCCAAGTCCGAATTAATTCGGGACTTTAAATCCGAGCTGATCACACAGCTCTTTCTGCGCTCCGGAATCCGAAAAACCACGTTCGAGACTCCTAAATCGGTTCTTCCCCGCGCTTCTCGTTTTTTTCACATTCCGCTTTTTATCCTTACCTCAAGGGGTGGAGTTCCGCCTTCCTTTCACCCCACTGGACATCGTCTTCCTGGTCGACCAATGACTAAACCTCCATATTCCCAATGGTCAACTCCGACCGTGGGGAAGGTTCTTGAGTTTCCCCACCACAGTAGTTATACAGACGTGACATGAAAGAGTACCGCTAATCTCCTCATAGCCGACCCCAAATGCGCTCTCTGACAGGTATTGACTCCTGTGCATTGTGGTCGCTTTTCCGCGTGAAGCTATTACTCTCGCGAACGTCTCCTTAATGACCGCCAGGTGCAGCTGGCCTGCGGTCTGCGGCTGACATGAAAGGTGCTGGACTCTTTTTCTCGTGGGAACTGTGCTTGCGGGAAGGGAAACATCACACCACCCTGTATAGCTGCTCTCAGAAAGCATCCCAGAAAACTTCCAATACTGCATTTTTCCCAAATTCATTATTGTATTATAAGTAGTTCGCTAAGCAACAGTAGGGCAGAATTGCAGCATCTCCAACCCTTCTCAGTGTACAAATTTCCTTATTAAATTACTTAATTTTGGATGTAGCAATTATTAATTTGTTTAATTTTGGGTACACTTTGAAATGAGTGACGAGATTTCGAACAGTGTCATTCTCTTCGCGAACTGACTGACAAGCGCGCTTCGCTTCAGACATAAACTCTTGCTGCATTGGGGCCCGTCAAATCAGGGCGACAAAATGCTCGTCACTGTCGCGTTCCCAACGATCTTTAAGCTGGGCATTCACGGAGAGCCTGCTCCAAGCTAGTGTTCTTTAAACATCGATAGTTCAACTATCGATAGGTTTCTCCCCGGCGATACTACCGATTGGTGTTCTTCCAATCGATAGTTTAGAAACTATCGATAGTTCCAGTCTATTGTTTCAGTCGATAGTTTTGAAACAATCGATAGTTCCAGTTGATAGTTTTAAAACTATCGACTGAAAGAGGCACTACTGTCAGAAGTAGGTATTTACAAGGAAGAAAACAATCGATAGTATCTATAGGTTTTGAAAAGTCATTACTATCCGTTAACAGTCAATAGATTCGAAAAACCCGAATACTATACGACTTGGCTACGATAATATCGATAGTCTATCCGATGTTTAAGGAACTCACCAAATCCAAACCCAAATGGCATTGCTTTCCTACGTTCCAATTTTCCAGTCTAATGTCCATTTAGGTAGAACATTCACGAGCTGCGTGCAGGCGGCCACAATCGATCCCAGGCCACTGCGCCTACTCCTCCTCCAAGAAAAGACTCACCCTTCTGTTTGCTATTTCATTAATCCAAAATATTTAAGGTGAAATATATACAAATCATTCAATCCACTGGACGAATGATTTACAATGCAAAATTCATACGTTAAAGAGATTAATAAAATAAAAGAAAAAGCTTTCAAAAGCAGTGTCTGAAGTTATTAATCACTTATTGATGTAGTAGCCAGCAAGAATCTTCAAACCAATTTCTACAACAATATGAAAAAGTAAGAGCAACTGTATTCTGGACTTTCCGAAATAAAAGTTACAGTAAACAACTAGGGCATTTTCAGAAATACAATTATACTAATACAAGTAAATATTCGTTGTTAAATCAGGCAGAAAAGAGCAAAAATAACGAGTAAGTATGAAGTGACTCTTTCAAAATGGACGGAGTACAAACAAAGGCGGAAATGGGAGGATCTTTTCTGCAAGTCGATCAAGTAAAAACCCTTCTTACCACGGACAAAACCCTCAACACATCAATTTCATTTGATCCATCAAATCTGCGATAATTTACTAATTTTTATTGACACGCCTTGAACTCATAGCCCCGCGGCATTTGTTTACTTTCAACGCAGTCTGGCCTCGTGCTTTGGGTTAATCTATTTGAACTATTATTTTCGCGCCTTACCTTCCCAGTAGGTCTTCGAAGGAACACTACGTCCTTTCCGATCATTTCAAACTATTCAGGTTCCACCTTTTCACCCATTTGATCAATTTTCTTCCGATTTTGAGCGGCGACCGGATCTTCCTCCCCGTGTTCAGAAAAATTCCGCAGACGGCGGATAAACGCTGAAGCGACGCAGTCAGATGGCTTGGAACACTCTCTCCGCGAATGCCTAGCTTGCAAATATTATAGAATATTTAAAACTTTTGTTTGAAGGGATGCTTATTTTTTTAAAACGTCCCCAGTACTATTAAGTAACATATTATTTATTTCAATTTTACAATTAACCTTTAATCTGGCAAATAAATGAAAATACACTGGTTAAATAAATTAAGAGAATTTTGCATATTTTATCGAATTTCATGAAAGAAACTGAACTGAATGTAAAATATTTTCTTTAGACGAAAATACAAATCTTGTACGTCAAATGCAATGAATATGCGGCAATTCAGTAGAGAAACAAACTTGTTAAGCGCGTAAGGTGAACGCATTCGTTCCTTAACACACCTCATGAAAAATTTCTTGGTGTTATTTTGCTAGCGTCGGTAAATTCAAGTGTGACAGTAAAATGAGTAACCACCAACGTTTAGTTGATGGAATGAATGAGGTGGCAATTCTGGGAGGCCTAGAAGCAGGCCAATCTCAAGGTCTAATTTGTAGAGGTTGTTTAACACCCAGCGTCGTGGCAGCTTACCGACAGTTCCAGGATACCGGATCATTGAGAAAGCCTGGGCAGGAGTCATTCAAAACCACCACGAGCCACAGAAGATGTTATTTGTCCATTATAGCAGGGCAGCTGGGCAGTATACAGCTTCTCCTTCCCGTAACACAATACGCAGCCACAGGAACCCGTGTATCAGGGTGATGACTGTTTCCAAGACAGAGACAGGGTTGTTCGCAGAAGACCTACTGTTTGCGTCCCTTTCACTTCTACGAGCAAGGTCCGTTTAGCATGGTGCAGAGCATGAGGGTGAATTATGGATCAATGGACGACGGTTCTCATCGCAGTGAGTCCCCTGATTCCAGCCTAAATACCGATTCTCGCCGTATGTTCATATGGAGAACCAGGGATCCATACCTACCACCCAATGTCCGCGAAATCGACCATTATGGCGGAGTTAATGGTCTGCGACATCATGTTGGATATTGACACCCTCTCATGTCTTTGAAAGGGCACTGTGACTAGGCTTTGAGGGTATGAGTTAGTGGTGCGAGGTATAGGGATGAGATCTTGGAGCCCTATGTTCGCCTTTTCAGGGGTGCAGTTGGCCCTGAGTTCATTTTAATGGACGATAGCGCGAGGCCACACAGAGCTCTTCTGGTCGACGAATTTCTAGAGAGTGAAGATATTCGCGGAATGGATTGGATAGCCAGATCTCCAGACCTAAACCCTATAGAGCATGTCTGGGACGCTCTGGGGAGGGTAATTGCAACTCGCAACCCCCCTCCGAAAACCATCCAGGAAATGAAAACAGCGTTGCTGAACGAGTGGGACCAATTGCCACAGGAAATGATAAACTGCATTATTTCAAGTATGAAGTCACGCTGCAAGGCCTGTATATCTGTAAGAGGGGCCATACTCCCTATTAACCTATTTTTTTGTTTATTCTGCAACCGCTGTTTCATAACTTAAGACTCCAACGAGTGTTACGCACGATCATGCGTGTGTATTACAATTGTTGAATGGTTATTTGTTTTGTATTGTATCAATGTATATACATATCAAATTTCATTAAAATCGGTCCAGTAGTTCTAGAGATAATCGAGCAAGTCTGCAAATTCTCTTAATTTCTTACACCAGTGTAGTTTCCTTACATGTATTTATATTCTAACAGTCAGACCACCCTCATTATTACTCATACACAAGGGATTGGGGTTGGTTCAATTCTGTCGAGTGCTCACCCAGCTACAGTTTGTAGTAGAGAACCTGCAATCCATTAGATCAGGGTTTCACGGCCTTTCTTCCTTCGCGTACCCCTTGAGTAGTCTTTTTAACTTCGTGTACCCCCTGCTGCCATACCCCCCCGCCCTGGGGACCGACTATCTACGCAAAGAAGTTTTGAACAATAATGCTAAGGGCTTGGGTAAGCTTAAGAGTCAAATGATTCGAATTTATAACACTTGCAAGACCTATTTTTGGTTTTCCATTCTACAATAGTATTAGTTTTACGACGAAAAAAAAAAACACTTCAAATTGAGCATCCATGAAAAATGGAAGCTTGATTTATATGAACATTCGTTATTCATTATGCATTCGATCGAGAAATTAATGATGTCTGCATTTAGTCGCGATTTAAAAACCAGCGGGAGTGGCCTCCTCTAAACTTTCTCACATACGACCAGTAATGTGGGATTGGTAAACACCCAATGGGTAGGTAAATATTTTTGGGGTAGTCACCCAAGTCCTGGTTATTTTGAGAAAAAAAATTATGAATGGTGATTTACAATGAAACATATAAAATTTATGGATTCCCAAAAACTTAATATTTAGCAAAAAAAAAAAAAAATGCGTATGTTCACAATTTTTACGCGCGCTGAGATACTACAAGTTTATTTAACGTTTCTGAGTATGAAATCTTACTATAGATATCACACAAGATTTCACCATACCTCTGGTTAATCACAGGCGTCCATCTGGAGAATGTCAGAACGAAGTTTCCTTTTAGAGGGTTGCCATCATTTCGAAGTGGTTTGCCGCTCGCTACAATTTCCTTCGTAGACCGCCAAGGTCAAAAGCCAACCATACTAAACTTGAGTGAAATAAGCGAAACGCTAGCCAACACACAGTCGCAATGTACATTTTGAACTAAATATGCAATTTGAACACCTTTTTCTTAACGGATTGAAACGAAAATTGGAAACAATTCTACAATTAAGATTAGAAGGCCACATACCAAATTTCATATATCTAAGTCATCATCTTAAAGAGTTATTGCGTTCACAAGTTTGCGATTATACAGACCGACAGACAGTCAACCCTTTGAGGGATTTGGCCCAAAACTTTATACGGACCTACATTCATGATGATAAAACTGTATACCAAATTTTATCCATCTAGCTATTCACGTTTTTGAGTTATAGTGATCACATGAACGCGGACAGACAGACAGACTTCCCGTAGACGGATTTTGTCCAAAATTTGTTAGAAACCTACAAATTATGTTTCAAGATCACATACCAAATTTCATCCTCGTAGCTCTAATAGTTTTCGAGTCATCGTGTTTACGGACAGACAGACATAATTCCAAAATTGTGTTTTTCGGACTCAGGGAGGTCTGAAACGTGGAGATTCGTCAAAATCTCGACTTTTTTGACGATTACAATACTTTCTCTTTGTGTGCTTCGTATGCGAGAAAGTAAAAAGTCTAAGCAAGAATCTTTGAGAGGATCCGAGATTGTTTTCGATAAGCCTAAATTAGAAGAACAAAAATAAAAAGCATACAACAGTGGCGCCTAGTGAAGCTACAGCCTTTGCGAAGACACTGATGATTCGGGCATAATCGGGGCTGGTGAAGACCAAATATCAATCATTTATCGGGTTTCATTTTTCTTTCTTTTTCTTATTTTGAGCGTAGGCTTTAGGATTTGCACAACTTTCACTTTTAGTTTTCGCACGAACATGGGGAAGCAAAATTCTGTAACTTTTTTAATCCCTTACGTTTTCGTGCGTCCGCCATTACCGACTTTGAGTTCGCGTACCCCCAACTGGTCCAACAACACTGTGGTACGCGTAACCCCAGGGGTACGCGTACCACAGGTGTGATTGATTCCCCATTTATGTCTAGTGGCAGCATCGTGCTGTTACTGCAGAACCCCAATCATTCGAAGCGCAGAATCTCCACTTATCCGAATCGATTTTGGGAGAAAAAATGTCAAAATTGGCAGATTGATAGTGGGAGCGCGGCCACTGGCCTCGACGCATCTTTTCCCAACGGAGGGAGGTTCCTTTTAGCAAATAATACGGTGGGTTCACTACATATCGCATTGTTCATGTGTAATTTTAAAACATACTTGTAGGTACGCGTGTAATGAACATTCATACATAATTTAATTATGGTTTCTTTTTTTTATGCAAATCTTACAATACTCTCAGTTTTCTGCAGTTTATGCTTGTTAAACTTAATTTCCTGTATTGAAGTTTTTTCCAAGTCAAACGCCTATTTACTCATTTTTTGAGCTTCATCCAATCAACCGAATTTCTGCAAATCCGAATTTTCTCGATCCCCGTTCAGTTCGGTTAGTTGGAGTTCTACTGTATATAGTTTTTTCGAAATTACCTTGATTTTTTGTATCCTCTGGTCTCTTCGGCTCTTTCCCGCTAAATCTTGAATTGGTTTGCCCAGTTTTTGGCATTCCTCTTCGAAAGTCGCTAGGGCTTTGTCCAATTTTGAATACTCCAGAAACTGAAAAAAATTTCATTTCTATAAACGGGGTATCCTCTCCAAACGTGGTCCAATTGCTGTACATTCAAGGTATCCGACTGGTTTAAAATCGTCGTTTCTGATGAAATTATCAAAAAACATTTTATGACAGTTTTGTAGCCTGTTTAATCAGCTTTCTAAAACTTTTACTCTACGTGAATTACAAATGGAGTTACAGCTGTTTTATTGCCGAACTGTAAGCATTATTTTAAGTTGCATGAAAACTTTAAATGCGTTTTCTGAGAAATGATATTTTTGAGGAAAACTGTCCAATGTAACAATGATTTCTCAAAAAGTTATTCAAGTATCGATATGAAATTTTCTGAGATTGTTTTCTGTAATATGCTTGATGTTTTCCTCTAAAAACTAAGGTCAATTTTAAAATCAAGTGTTATTTTTAAGTGCTTAAATATAAACGAAAAGTATTTTTTATGCAAAATTACCAGTTTAGTAACTATGTTCATCTATATCTCAAAACTATGTTGAAGTACAAGAAATATTTTAGAGCATAACACAGATAACTGTCGTAAAAATGTACTCCTACAAGGATTTATGTATATTTAGACTATGATTTTGTCTATGGCTGTTAGCGTAAGGCAAATATTTTAGTCATTTTTCTTCAAATTTCTCAGGTTTTTTTAAAAAAATATTATTTTTAAAGCCTAATTTTACAATATTTTCATAGTTTTAAAACATATGCAGTTGAAAAATAACATTAAAATATGTATATAAGTTATTTTTCAAAAATAAAATGCCACCGAACACAGTCGGATACCTTAAGAGATAGGCTCATACTTCCAGTTGGAAAAAGGCTTTAAATGAAGTATAGAATTAAATTTTATGTCGCTAGAATCAATAAATGCACTCCCGAAAAAAATTACGAGATCTAAACTTTTATACAGTCCCTCTGTACTATTCGTCTCATTTGATCAAATAATATCGATACAATAACATTTTAAAGAAAAGAGATCAAAACTGGCCGAGTCGTAGAGCTTTGAATTTCATAATTTTAAAAGCAATCAGTGGCGCGTCGAGGAAAGTTCAGTCATAGATGCATTGCGCGCATATCGGAAGATCTACTTCGATTGGCCATTAAAATGGTCTGAAATCGTCTAAAGCAGCGATAATCAAAGCTCCATAACTCGGCCAGTTTTAGTCGCAGAAGATTGGAACTTTTTTTTGTTTAAAATGTGTGTCAAAAATATTTAAGTATAAGGTAGACGATCCAAAGGCGGCCAGTGTTCCTAAGGTAGCCCCCCCCCAAAGCAGAATTAATTTAATTTTTAATTACAACATGGTGCTACTGCATTGTAAATCATGTATCTGCAGTGCACATGGCTGAATTTGAAAAGATTATCTTGATCGGCCTCCATGGTACGCAGTGACTTCACTTTTGAGGAGTAGTCGTTCTAATTTCCAGGTAAGAAGACATTTTAATTTACATATGTTTAAATTCTTAGAACTTTGAGTTACGATAGGTTTCCTGAAAGCTTATTTCTTTCTCTTTAATCGCATTTACTTCAATTTATCATATTAATAGTTTTAAGTCTTGCAAATGGCAGCCATCCGCATGTTCCCAGTGTGGCTCGGCTGTCGGGCCACCTTAGGGAACAAATATGGAAATCAATGCAGTAAGGATAATTTTCAAAATTTCTACTTAAATATCTGAAAAACTTATTACCATTTATTGTTAAATTTATAACAATAAAAGTTGTATTATTTTATTTAATTATTGAATGGTGGTTATATTTTATTTGCATATCAGAAAAATCTCATGAAATCTAAAAGAAACTTTTGTTAATTCTTGGCCTAGTTATTGTTATAAGTATAAACATAAAGTATTGAACATTGTAATACTCTTCCAGAAGTAAAAGTAGTTTTACGAGTATTTTTTTCACATTTTAAAACTGATTCCAATATATGGGCCTCAGATACAATTTTGAAAATGTATTATAAAAATAATTACATTTTATTTTACAAAGAAAAGCATACTTGATATGTGTTATAGATAAGTGTAAAATTTTACAAAAAAAGAAATTCAGCCTCACACACCTAACCAGAAAATTTTGAAAAATCCTCAAAGCTTAACTATGGTCACATTTGGCTCACCTACCTTATATGACTAATAGAACCACCGAAGGACTGCAAAAAAATTTAGACTTCGTAATTATTTCGGCAGTACATTATGTGCTAAAAAAGCATAAAGTATAATTCTTTACGACATTAAAACCATGTATTCCAACTAGAAGTATACGCCTATCTCTAGCAGTTTAGAAATTAGCCATTGGGCCGCGTTTAGATTGGACATTCAGTATATATATTTGTTTAATGTTTGAAGAGAATGCATTGATGTGCAAAAAATCAGAAAATAATTTTTCGTGAGTTTATTACGGAAACATAACAAAACAGACAAATTACAAAGGTTTATACAAGGTTTCCATAACATTCGTGTGGAATTTAAAACTTTGTAAGCAATATGTTATAGAATGCATCTGTGAAAAGGAATTACAAGCACGATGTATCTTTTTTATATAGAAATTTTTGTAAAGATTTTTTAAAAATTTGTTTGTTTTTTAGAATCTCGTTATTATTGACCCATGTATTAACTAGCAGAGGAAATAAAAACCAAGAAAGCAAAAACACAATTTACTCTCTCTTCTAGTGAAACCAAGGGTCAATAGTAATTCTGAAAAATGAAACACTTAAACACAAAACAAAAAATGTAACTAGCTTTACAGCACTTTTTATGAATTTTTTTCTATTACATATACTTTAAAAAGTACAACTACTTTAAAATACATACATAATTTGTGAACACCCTGTAGTCTGAAAACAAAAATATGAAATAAAAAGATATGACATACAAAAGAAAAAAATCATCAGTGTTATCTGACAACCCATGTCCTAATGTAAATAAAAGTAAGGAGAATGAGAACTAAAGGTAATCAGTGATTTTCTCCATAGTTAATAATTAGTTATAATTAATCGATTAAATAAACATTAAAGATACCATAATAATAATAATACCATACACAACTCTACCTTTTCTTAAACTAAAACATTCCATTAATGCTACAAATATAAGCAGAACATTTTTACATCGAATATAATAGAAATGAAGCATTACCATTATATTTACTAATTACATTTGCGGAAACAATAATAATTATCCATTTAAAATTAACGACATTTTAGACTGGAAAATCCAGTTCATAAGAAATAACATTATTACGAACATCTTGTTTGCTAAAATTGTTTGAGAAAAGCACTAAATTCAATTTGCAAAACTTTTGCAATCGATATAAAGTAGAATTCACAATACACTTTCTCTACAATAAAGTAGTTCATTTCAATGTTTTTTAAGCAAACAAATGATATTTATTTAATGCTACAAATTCAATGTATATTCTTCTATGGTTTTCAGGTTTAATGACCTAAGTGTATCGGTAAATAAATGATTATAAGCAAAAGCCGAAAATATGCGCAAAGAAACAATTTAAAAGAAGAGTGTATACAACCTCCTTGACAATAGCATTTAACTCGCCTTCAACGGATGATAGCGATCCTGACATTCTGTGGAATGAAATGAAATTCTAAGCTATATCATCCATTCAGATTTGCACATTTAGTAAGCAGAACCATTGAACTTGAGTGCATTAATCCACGCGAAGACAGGATAGATGGCCGAGACCAGCATGTTATGCGCCTTTTTTCGGCGTACGAGATACACCTCGCTTCCAATGTTTACCTTCCCGCTTTATCTTGCAGCCATGGTTACCGACTTATCGGGGTCAGGAAACTCTTCTGCAAATCAGTACACTTAAGTCTGGCGCTGCGGATGAAAGCTAAGGTGCGCTAGCTTCAGTGGCGTGGGGTAATCGCAAGGAATCACCTCTCCCTGCCTTAGCGTCCGGGTTTACATGATAGTCAGGCACTGTGGATAGGTGCAACAGATAGTCAGGCACTGTGGTTCATGCACAATAGCCCCCATTCGAGCGGCTCATGCAACAACCCCCGTTTTAACAGGGTACGACCTGTCATCGGAGGTGGGCCCTAAGAGCCACACCACCATTGTTGCACCATCGGGTTGGTGAGAGCCTGCTTACTTATATAGCAGCCTCTCATCCGTGAACTTGCCCCCTATGGGGGGCACCGCGTAGGGGTCTTCAGTGGTGCAGAGGCGGAGGGAGGTGGAGGAGTGACAGGGGTCAAGATACAGTGGCGTAACAAGGGTAAGTAGAACATGGGGCTTAACCTTTATGTCACGGTGTTGCATATCAGCAACAAACCCAAAAGGCGCTGTCTTTTCCACAGTAAGCTCTTCAAGTCGATTTCAATGGTTGTTGCATTATTGCCGCATTGTATTTAACACAATATGCTCATATATTCCCCAACAGATGGTAATACTGAGGTGGTTTTTAGAAACAAAGGTTCAGTTGACACTTAAACATACTTGGCGTACTTAAGTACGCCACTGTATTTACGACACTGAACCCTGGTCACCTGTCTTTGTCAACGACAACAAAATAATAGAGCGTTTATTTCACTTATAGAGCTATCTATGACCAAAGAGTTGA